>MU714395.1:94365-136756 GCA_026770625.1 Nicotiana glauca
AAATCCTTTAGAAAATATCTGGGCTCAGTTAAAACTTCCTTTGAAAATATTCTTTCCAACAATTAAGCAAATGAATGCGAAGACAGATGGGGCAAATCAGCACATAAGTCAGCCCCTTGGGCACATCACTCCACTAACAATTAACACCAGGGTATCTGGTAAACAGTGCAGGAAGTAGCATGGATGCCAATGAAATGAGAGTGCTGAATGTCATGACACGTAGTATAAATAGGAACCAATGCATGAATGCAATGCATATGACCACTGCGGTATGCAGCCCGATCCATTTAGGTACCCGCGCTCACTGTGGGGGTTCAGACTCTGGAGGGGCTCCTACAGCCCAAGCGCAATATCAATATCACATTGCTGCAGCGTGCATCCCGAGCCATCCATATATCCAGAATTCACTATAATACTGCTGCGTTGCGCAGCCCGATCCATGCTCAGTCCAGAAATGCACATAAGCCTCTTAGGCAATAATAAAATAGCAGTTCTCAGCTTAAAACGACGGTAAAATATCATTTAAGTTTTCAAATCATGAAAAAATGGCTGAATTTGCAAAACAATATTAAAACCCTGGACCGAGATCAATTAACATGCAAAGTAATGCAAAATCAGTTATATCAATCCCTAAAGGATTCAAATAATCGGCACGAAGCACAAAACATGGCAATCAGCCCAAATCATGATGCTAACAAGTAGTTTCAGTCAAATACGTAGTAATTTCATCAATCGGGACGAACCAAGTCACAATCCCGAACGGTGATCTACCCCACGCTCGCTATCCGGCATGCAAGTCACCTCAATACAACACTATGATGTGCAAATCCGGGGTTTCAAACCCTCAGAATATCATTTACAAGTATTACTCACCTCGAACCGGCGAAACCTCAAGCTCGCGATGCCTTTGCCCCTCAATTCGGCCTCCTCGCATGTCGAATCTAACCAAAATCAGAGCGAATACATCACACTATGCCAAGGGAACAATACCCAATCGAAAACAATCAAAATATAGCAAAAATCTCGAAACTAGCAAAACCTGAGCCCCGGGCTCACTTCTCGAAAAATTACAAAACTCACATTACCGGATTCCTCATCTCGCCATGAGTCTATACATATCAAATTTACCAAATTTGGAGTCCATTTGGCCCTCCAAATTCCATTTTAACTTATAATTTCTCAAGCCCTAACTTACCCCATTTTTGATGAATTTCCACCAATTTACATGTTATTTCTAGCATAAACTTGAATAATTAGGCCAAGGGACTTACCTCCAATCGTTTCCGAGTCAAGACTCTCAAAATCCTCGCCCAATGCTCTCAAGGTCGCTCAACAATGGAGGAAAAATGGTTGAACTCGCAGATGAAATGTCCAATAAAAACCTTTCTGCCACCAGTCGACTTTCGCTTCTGCGATCCCCCATCCGCTTAGGAGGGACCGCTTCTGCAGCCAATTTTCTGCTTTTGTGGATTTTCATTTAAAATTCCAGTTCCACTTTTGTGGCTCAAATTCTGCTTCTGCGGAACTCCCTCTTAAGACCCAAACCGCTTCTGCGGTTAACCGTCTGCTCCTGCAGACCCGTTGATGAGAACCTCATTCCGCTTCTGCAGAACCACCCTACCAGACCACGAACCGCTTTTGCGACCTATAACTCGCTTCTGCGGAACCTCTTCTGCGGCCTATTTCCACAGAAGCAAAAATACCTGATACCAGCAATATGAACCTGCAACAAACTTCAAGAACTTTCCGTTTAACCACCCGAACTCACCCCGAGGCCCCTGGGACCTCAACCAAAAGCACCAACATGTCATAAAACATTACCCAAACTTGTTCCAATCATCACAACACATCAACCAACACTAAAATCATCAATTCTCATCGGATTCAAGCCTAATTTCTTTAAAAACTTTCGAAACACGTATTCGATCAAAAACTCGACCAAATGATGTCCGGATGACCTGAAAATTTGCACACATATCCAAAATCACCCAACGAAGCTACAGCAACTCTCGGAATTCCATTTCGACCCTCGGATCAAAATCTCACCCATCAACCGGAATTCGCCAAAATACTAACTTCGCCAATTCAAGTCTAATTCTACATCGGACCTCCAAAATCAATTCCGATCACACTCATAAGTCACAAATCATTTCCCGAAGCTAACCAAATTACCAAAAATCATATCTGAGCCTTCTAACTCATAAGTCAATGTCCGGTTGATTTTTCCAACTTAAGCCTTCCTTAAAGAGACTAAGTATCTCATTTCTTATCAAAACCAATCCAAATCAACTCTAACACACCTCATACCGATAATGAAACATGAAGAAGCATAAAATGGGGAAACGGAGCAGTAACACATGAGACGACGGGTCGGGTCATCACAGATATACACACTTATAAAATTTTATACAATATTGTATAAGTGTATATAAACACTACCTATACAAATTTACACAAGAAAACACCTGTCCATCATCACATTACAGATTTCGGTGGTTGCTGGTGTTGAATTTTTCCGGCGAGTTATTGGCATTCAAATTTGGGCTTCACCAGTTGCAAAGGATGAAACAAAAACTAAGAGAAATAAGAAAATATGAGACAAGGCTACCGGAGATGCTCTTTTAGGCAAGATCTGATAGTTTTTGGACTGATATGCCAAATTTTATTGTGGTTCCTTAACCTCTTTTTGTCAATTAAATCAAAAATCAAAATTGAATTGACATAGAATGCGAGGATTAAAGAGCCATTGTGCACATTTGTATAGAGCACAAAAAATAACTGAAATGTTACAATATTTGTATTTGTTTCTTCACTTGAGTGCTCAAAAGCAATTATCACGAGTGTATAGAAAAAAATCCTGTAATTTTTAGGGAGAAGGAAGGAGAGGCGAGTGAAGAGAGACTCACTATGCTGAGAAAGAAGAAAGAAGAAAGAAGAAAGAAGAAAAGAAAAAAACCCTAGAAGTATGTCTTTAATAATGGGCTAAATAATGAAAAGTTTCTTTCAAATTATAAGCAACATGGGCCATATCGGGTAAAGACTTCAAACCTAGGCCATTTTTAGTTGGACTGTTGGGCCAAGTGATTAAATCCGTAATTCTTTCTTTTAAATATCCATTGACACCCCTACCACTAGCTGTCCTGAAGAGACCTTGAGAAAACGTTTCCTTCGATCTTATCACCGGATTGCCCAAGGCCGGAGATCTCACAACTATCTTGGTTGTGGTGGATCGATTTTCCAAGTATGATACTGTCACGACCCAAACCCCTCACTGGTCGTGATGGCGCCTCTCGTGAAGACGAGGCCAGCCAACTAACCCAACTCGTCTTTTCAAAAATAATTTAAAACATGAATAAACAACTAAAGTATGACTTAATAATATTAATTAGCTGAAATACAACCCAGCACAGCCCTAATCGGGGTGTCACAAGTCACGAGCATCTATTAGAATGTAAGTACAACCACAAGGTCTAAAAGTACACTAATCAAGAATAATGAACAAAGGGAGAGGAATGATGCTGCCAACGCTAGCAGCCACCTCGTTAAACTCCTATATCTCTGACTCTGATCAGCCAAACCCGATACCGGGTGAATAAATACTTGCATCTGCACACGGGGTGCAGGGAGTAAAGTGAGACTCCAACTCAGTGAATAATAAAGGTAAATAACAACTGAGCGGTAGGAAATCACGTATGACATATCATCATGTTATATACAAGTAGTGTAAAACCCTTTGAGAAAAGCAGTGAAGATGTAAAATCTTTAGAAATATCTTAGCTAAGTTTAAAACCTCTTTTGAAAATGACTTTTTCAACAGTATGCAAATGAATGCAAATCAAATAGTGTCGATAAGCACAGAAGTCCGCCCCTTGGGAACCACACTCAATTAACAGATAATGTCATACAATACGGTAGATATCACATGAAGTAGCATAAACAATAGGTAAAGGCAAGCAAATAAAATAAAGTAAACACACAGAATAGTACTAGTACCGCTGCGACGTGCAGCCCGATCCACATACTGCTGTGGCGTGCAGTCCGATCCGTTTATCATCGACGACGCTCACTAGGGGTGTGCAGACTCTGGGAGCGGCCCCTTACGGCCCAAGTACAATATTAAGCCATCTCGTGGCATCAATCTAGGCCTTCGTCCTCATATCAATATCAGTATAACACTGCTGCGGCGTGCAGTCCGACCCAAACGTATCCTCACAATACAGGCCCTCGGCCTTACCCAGTCAAAGATCAACAAACCACCCGGGAAATAGTAAAACATGATGCTCAGCCTAAAATACCTTTGAAAATATCATTTCAAGCGTTTAAGGCATAATAAACTTGGCTGAGTTTTAAAATAGTGGAAAATACGTGATTGAGTTCAAGTATATAAATAAAACAGTGAGAAATTATCAACAACAATCCCCGAATGATTCAAATAGCTGGCATGAAGCCCAAATATGGCAATCAGCCCAAATTGTAATGATAACAAGTAATTTCAGACAAAGACGCAGTAAATTCATCAATCGGGACAGACCAAGTCGCAATCCCCAACGGTGATCTACCCCACGCTCGCTATTCGGCATGCAAGTCACCTCAATATAGCACTATGATGTGCAAATCCGGGGTTTCAAACCCTCAGAATATCATTTACAATCATTACTCACCTCGAACCGGCGAAAACTCTAGCTAGCGATGCCTTCGCCCCTCAAATCGGCCTCTACGCGCGTCGAATCCATCCAAAATCAGAACGAATACATCACAATATGCTAAGGGAACAAAGCCCAAGCGAAAACAAACAATAACGGGCACAAATCCCGAAATTACCAAAACTCGAGCCCCGGACCCACTTCTCGAAACTCAGAAATTTTTACATCAATAGATTTCCTATCTTCCCACGAATTCATACATATCAAGGACCCCCAAATCCGAGCTCAAATGGCCTATCAAATCCCAATTTAAAATCTCCAATTCCCAAGCCCTAGTTATTCAATTTTAGGCTTAATTTCCATGAATTTCTAGATGGATTTCACAATATAATCAAGTTTTAAGACCAAGATTCTTACCTCAAGTCGATTCCTCTTGAATCCCTCTTTCATTTCCTCTAAACATCTCCAAAAACGAGTAGCCATGGGTGAAAATAGACCCAAAATCGTGGACAAGGTGACTTAAAAACATTCTGCCTAGCACTCCAAATCCTTCTTCACGATCGCGACCAAGGTCACGCGATCGCGATCAGCGAATCTTCCAGGCCTAAAAAATGGCCTATGTAAACGCGGCAAGACAGATGCGAATGCGAAGCTTCAGCTTCCTCTCTTTCGCGAACGCGGCTCAGCTGATGCGAACGCGATGACTAAAATCACTGGACCACAACTCCTTCTACGCGAACATGAACCATACCATGCGAACGCGAAGCATCATTAACCAAACTTTTGCGAACGCGGACCCTTAGACGTGAACGCGAAGAGCAATTCGCCTGCCTCCAAATTTCTTTCTACGCGATCGCAGCTCAACCCACGCGATCGCGAAGACTTAAAACCTGCAACAGCTGGAATGAAAAATCTGCAACTTTCCAACATCAAAACTAGCCCGTAAGACCATTCGAAACTCACTCGAGGCCCCCGGTACCTCAACCAAATGAACCAACACATCCTAAAACATCATTCAAACTTGTTCCAATCATCAAAACACCTCAAACAACATCAAATTACTCAAAACTGGTCGAATTCAAGCCTAAGTTTTCAAAACCTTCCGAAATACACTTTCGATCAAAACCCCGACCAAACGACATTCGAATGACCCGAAATTTTGCACGCACGTAACAAATGACATAACGAAGCTACAACAACTCTCAGAATTCCATTTCGACCCTCAGATCAAAATCTCACCTATCAACCGGAATCCGCCAAAATACTAACTTTGCCGATTCAAGCCAAACCCTCCCACGAATTTCCAAAATGCATTTCGATCGCGCTCCTAAGTCATGAATCACCCGATAAAGCTAACAAAATCATAAAAACTCCGATCCGAACTTGTATACAATTAAGTCAACTCTTGGTCAAACCTTTCAACTGAGACTGTTCTTTCAATTTCATTCCGATTTTTTCTGAAAACCAAAACCAATGATCTACATTAGTCATATTACATTACACAGGGCAAGTTATGCCCGAGAACTGGCGATCAAAGTGCAAAAGCTCAAAACGACCGGTTGGGTCATTACATCCTCCCCCACTTAAACACACGTTCGTCCTCGAACGTACCCAGAGTTGTCTTAGAAGCCAACCAATAGCTGAACGACCTTACCAAACATATACCCGGGGGTGATCCCACGTCACCCTATCTCATATAGGTCCGATAACACATTTAAACTAAAATCACACAATCCAGTCGAGCCCATAAATCATAGAACCACATTTCACTTTCCGAAATCATACACAAGATCAGAAACTCATATCTTTATTTAGAATAAGTCCGAACTAGCTGTAATACCCCATACCTGCAACCTCAGGTGCAATTATATGACATACCACATAACTCAAACACTCGAAACGATAACTTCTATTCACAGCAGCTGTACACAATACCCGAGTACTGGTAGAAAACCTTTTATCAACTAAGGTCTTATTTCGACACTTCTATATACTACTAATGATAAATGAAACATGCAATAAATTGTAACCATCTCTTAGGTCAACCATTCATGAAGTCACCTTCCTTTTGGCTAATACCACAGTAGATTTTCGAGCCGAACCTCGAGTTTATCCTTCCAAAAAGCTGAAATCAAATCCGTTCGTATTCATTAATGGCCCCAAAAATTACCTCAAATCCAACACACCACTCTAGTGACATGACACATCAATATAGGCCTAAGCCACAACTTGCATAATTAGTGCACCAATAAGAAACGGTCTGAATATACTCAAATCATGAAAATGACCCCAAATGAAAGAGTTGTACTTCAAGCTCATCAATACCATCACAACACAAGGCTGAGACCCTGTCTCACATCATAGAAATAGAACATATGAATCTACCCCGAAAGGTCATATCTCCACGTAGCCTCGCTACAATGCGCGATCCTATACAAATACTGCTACACATGAAATACCTCAAGTCACTATGATCAAAATCGATAGCCACACATAATTTGATGTCTAGAACCAAAGCAAATCATTACACCTATGGTGAAACAAATAACATATGCCACACAACCTGATAGGACATAACCGATACACCGTTCACTAAGCAACGCTCAATTACTCTTTTCGCTCGAATTCCACTAAGAGACCCCAATTGAACCGCACTATATGTGCCTATAACTAGCAATTACAACATAGAAAGGAAACTCATAGATCTCCCCAGATCACTAATAAGCTCAATAGCGGTCGAATTAACCTATCCCTCAACAATACAATTCGGGGCCAACCAAAGCGACTCGAGCTAGAACACACATCCACATTGGCCTGCCAACGAACTCCTTATCAAGGAAACATGAAGCTGCTCCTTCCACTTCAATAACTTTGCCGATGCTATACGATACGATACAAGGTACCAAATCAACACCGAAATCCACAACCTTGCCCGGCGACATGCCCAGCCACAAGAAACACCTCAGAGAAGTCCCTCACCATCGGGACTGAATTAATATGAGGAGCCTTAGCACTGACACTCGTCACAAGACCTCAAATAAGAAAGGAAATCCTTCCCAACCGTCTGTTAGGTCTTCGAAATATAAAAATCACCAATAGGATACAGTCCGACGAACATCGCCACTCAATCCGTGGCATTTCCTAACATAGCCAACCGCGCCATCTTATCGCAATAGTCCAGAATAACACAATACGGAAACAACCAGTTTGAACCCAATGTCACATCCAATATCTAATATCCCAAGCAATAAAATGTCCGCTTGGGTCTCCAAACCCCGATAGTCACTAAATAGTGCCGATACACGTGACCTACAACCACCACATAGCCTGAATATGAGAACTTCCAATTTCCAACTCCATCTAACACACCAATCACCACACCTGATCCCAAATTCCACCGTTCAAATACATATCACACCTCGGGTACCCAGTCATCCCACGAAAGTTATTCTAAAATTTTCATGTGCCATACATGCACCTCGAATATCAGCAGTGGATCCATCCTGAAGGTGCTGCAATACTACTGAAGTGCCATCAACTTAATCATATTGCCCTTTTTCTATAACCTATACTCTCGTCAAATCACTTCCAAATAACAATACCATTTCCTTAATAATCTGAGACTACCCGCTGCCTAAGAGTGTTATGAACTTCCTTTCAGAACTGAACTAAAATCTCATACACGCAAATCTCGATCCCCCATAACATACCGCATATTCCATATCATCCAAGGATAACAGGAAAACTTTTATCTCCATTCCAAGCCACAGACATCTACGCACTAAACTAGTCAAGAATTTCCATTGATCCCATCTAGAAGAAAAATCATTACACATCCCATGCCTCTCACATTCGTAGAAAATGCACCTCTCCAACCACAGTAGGAATCAACAAGAACTCTCCCAATTCCGTTTGCACAAATTAAACTGCCAGGACTAAGTCCTTCTAACTAGGCCAAGCTAAGAAAGCCATCAAAACCCATGAGCATTGCTGCAAAATACCTGTAAGAACCCATTACCTCGAACACATACAAAGAATTGATCATATCCTTACCATACCAATTCGGTCTACTATCAAGTTACTCCATCTATCTAAATTTCCTTCTGATTCATTTTCAACTTGATGCTCCCTCTTGTTCTAGTACCACAATCTCTCAACCCTGGTTTACCTCACGAGACCCAAACATAACTCCACACTGTCTAAGACCCATGAGCCGCTGAATACTCTATTAAATATTCCCAAAAACATCACCCTCCCGAATACTTTAATCTGAAGAACTCCCTGCGAATCCGAATTCGTTACCTTTTCTTTCCTGATACTGATGCATAGAACCCCATAATTAATATAGAAATACCACAAATTTGGACCTCTTTCAATGAAAACACAGTTTCTACCACACATGCAACTTTAAAATACCTGATTGTTCCCTGTAGGATCTTGAACATACTAGAGCCATCCTCGTAAGTCATTCACTCTTATTCAAACTGCAACTTACTGACCTAACGAACATCATCACCCGTGCCTCATTGGCACTCCAATACTGCAAAATGAATCCTCATCCCAATACAACCAAGCAACTTCCTGCTCTATGCGCCGAGCATCCTTTACCAACAACACTCTAGATATTTTGTGATCCTCATACTCTATGAAGCATAATATAACCTTTGTCAAACTTTTCCTTTATTCTAGCCGTAGCTAATTCACTTGCACGCCCCAAACTGGAACTAACATAGCACCTAACCGTGCATTCCACTGCTCACAGTAGACTCCCCCACTTGGCTCGAAGCCAAAGATCAAGACACACTCAATAACTCATAACACTTTTACTCTATTGATGCCACAATACCTTAGTGATATTGATCTCAAATCATTTATAAGTTTCTGAAAACACAGATCATCCAGTACGGTAAATTTAGTACAAATATCGCATTTATCCCCGCAACAATTAAGCCCACTCTCTTAAGCGACCCAAAATTTTAAATTTCAACACGTACCCTTCAATTACACATGAGATCTTCTAACATACACATAAGGATCACACCACTTCAGAACACTCCGCAGGAGATAACCCACTTGCTTTGCCTCACTATAACATTTCCATATACCTTCCACAGTCATACACAATACACAGCCACTTAGTTTTCCTGAGTCGGAACTCATACCGCAACATGAAATTTACTTTACTCCCAACTAGGAGACACGAAAAGATTCTTCATGCTCCGATAACTCGGAGCTACACATCCAATCATAATGAAAATCATACACTTAATAGTTCATCTATCATCCAACAGACCTTCCTCGTCACTTCCAAGTCACATAGATACATCTCGCAGTACTAATACACTGTTGACATAGCTACCCAATCGTCACTTCCACTAATAGGGACAATACCAAATATATAAGTTCAAAACACTTATTCACACAATTAGCACCTCGATGCTCAAGCCATAGGCAAAGATCCGGCCTCGAGTCCTCCAGACTGGCCCAACGTCAACTCATAGAGATCACATCTCGCCCCTCGATCAGGAAATCACAAGCCATCAAGGCACATCTAATTCTAAGCACTCATATGCGCATACGAACGCATGGAAAGAAATTTCAAGAGTTACATTTCAAGCTGAATCAAGGACGCATGATAAAAATTCCAAGAATGTGAAGTTTTCCTAAAGGTTCTGCAACCTCTCGAGGATAAATACAGACGTCTCCGTACCGATCTGCGAGACTCTACTAAACCTGCTCATAACTCGTGAGACCTAGTAACCTAGGCTCTAATACCAACTTGTCACGACCCAAACCCCGCATTGGTAGTGATGGCGCCTCTCGTGAAGATGAGGCCAGCCAACTAACCCAATTCGTCTTTTCAAAAATAATTTAAAACATGAATAAACAGCTAAAGTATGACTTAATAATATTAATCAGTGGAAATATAACCCAACACAGCCCTAATCGGGGTGTCACAAGTCACGAGAATCTATTAGAATGTAAGTACAACTAAAAAGTCTAAAAGTACATTAATCAAGAATAATGAACAAAGGGAGAGGAACGATGCTGCGAACGCTGGCAGTCACCTCGTTAAACTCCTATATCTCTGACTCTGATCAGCCAAACCTGCTGCTGGGTGAATAAATACCTGCATCTGCACACAGGGTGCAGGCAGTAAAGTGAGTACTCCAACTCAGTGAGTAATAAAGGTAAATAACAACTGAGCGGTAAGAATTCATCATGCTATATAGAAGTAGTGTAAAACCCTTTGAGAAAAGCAGTGAAGCTGTGAAATCTTTAAAAATATCTTAGCTAAGTTTAAAACCTCTTTTGAAAATGACTTTTTCAATAGTATGCAAACGAATGCAAATCAAATAGTGCCGATAAGCACATAAGTCCACCCCTCGGGCACCACACTCAATTAACAGATAATGTCAGGCAATACGGTAGATATCACATGAAGTAGCATAAACAATAGGTAAAGGCAGGCAAATGAAATAAAGTAAACACACAGAACAATACTAGTACCGCTGCAGCGTGCAACCCAATCCGTTTATCGTCGACGGCGCTCACAGGGGGTGTGCAGACTCCGGGAGGGGCCCCTTACAGCCTAAGCACAATATCAAGCCATCTCGTGGAATCAATCTAGGCCCTCGACCTCATATCAATATCAGTATAACACTTCTGCGGCGTGCAACCCGATCCAAACATATCCTCACAATACAGGCCCTCGGCCTTACCCAGTCAAAGATCAACAAGCCACTCGCGCAACAGTAAAACATGATGCTCAGCCTAAAATACCTTTGAAAATATCATTTCAAGCGTTTAAGGCATAATAAACTTGGCTGAGTTTTAAAACAGTGGACTATACGTGACTGAGTTCAAGTATATAATTAAAATAGTGAGAAATTATCAACAACAATTCTCGAAGGGTTCAAATAGCTGACACGAAGCCCAAATATGGCAATCAGCCCAAATTGCGATAATAACAAGTAATTTCAGACAAATACGTAGTAAATTAATTAATCGAGACGGACCAAGTTGCAATCCCTAACGGTGCTCTACCCCACGCTCGCTATCCGGCGTGCAAGTCACCTCAACATAGCACTATGATGTGCAAATTCGGGGTTTCAAACCCTCAGAATATCATTTACAATCATTACTCACCTCGAACCGACGAAAACTCTAGCTCGCGATGCCTTTGCCCCTCAAATCGCCCTCCACGCGCGTCGAATCTATCTAAAATCAGAACGAATACATCACAATATGCTAAGGGAACAAAGCCCAAGCGAAGACAAACAATAAAGTGCAAAAATCCCGAAATTACCAAAATCCGAGCCTCGAGCCCACTTCTCGAAACTTAGAAATTTTTACATCAATAGATTCCCTATCTTCCCACGAGTTCATACATATCAAGGAATCCCAAATCCGAGCCCAAATGGCCTATCAAATCCCAACTTAAAATCTCCAATTCCCAAGCCCTATTCTTCAATTTTAAGCTTAATTTACATGAATTTCTAGGTGGATTTCACAATATAATCAAGTTTTAAGACCAAGATTCTTACCTCAAGTCGATTCCTCTTGAATCCCTCTTTGATTTCCTCCAAAAATCTCCCAAAACGAGTAGCCATGGGTGAAAATAGACCCAAAATCGCAGACAAGGTGACATAAAAACATTCTGCCCAGCACTCCAAATCCTTCTTCGCGATCGCGCCCAAGGTCACGTGATCGCGATGAGCAAATCTTACATCCTAAAAAATGGCCTATGTGAACGCGACAAAACGGATGCAAACGCAAAGATTGCACTTCCCCTCTTACGCGAACGTGGCTAAGCTGATGCGAACGCGATGACTAAAATCACTGGACCCCAACTCCTTCTACGCAAACGCGAACCATACAATGCGAACGCGAAGCATCATTAACCAACCTTCCGTGAACGCGGACCCTTAGACGCGAACACGAAGAGCAATTCGCCTGCCTCCAAATTTCCTTCTACGCAATCGCGGCTCAACCCACGTGATCGCGAAGACTTAAAACCTGCAACAACTGGAATGAAAAATCTGCAACTTTCCAACATCAAAACTAGCCCGTTAGACCATCCGAAACTCACCTGAGGCCCTCGGGACCTCAACCAAAAGCACCAACACATCCTAAAACATCATTCAAACTTGTTCCAATCATCAAAACACCTCAAACAACATCAAATTACTCAAAACTCATCGAATTCAAGCCTAAGTTTCCAAAACCTTCTGAAATACACTTTCGATCACAAACCCGACCACACGACGTTCGAATGACCTGAAATTTTGCACGAACGTCAAAAATGACATAACGAAGCTATAACAACTCTCAGAATTCCATTCCGACCCTCGGATCAAAATCTCACCTATCAACCGGAATCCGCCAAAATACTAACATTGCCAATTCAAGCCAAACCCTTCCACGGACTTCCAAAATGCATTCCAATCATGCCCCTAAGTCATAAATCACCCGATGAATCTAACCAAATCATGAAA
Organism: Nicotiana glauca; assembly: GCA_026770625.1. NCBI lineage: Eukaryota > Viridiplantae > Streptophyta > Magnoliopsida > Solanales > Solanaceae > Nicotiana > Nicotiana glauca. The sequence goes on from MU714395.1 coordinate 107,507, forward strand.
ACGCCAATCCGAACTCGTATACAATTAAGTCAACTCTTGGTCAAACCTTTCAAATTCAAAGCTTTCAACTGAGACTGTTCTTTCAAATTCATTCCAATTTTTCTTGAAAACCAAAACTAACGATCTACATCATTCATATTACATTACACGTGGAAATTTATGCCCAAGAAATGACAATCAAAGTGTAAAAGCTCAAAATGACCGGTTGGGTCATTACAGTTACCTTTATAGCAGCCCCACAATACATATTAACGGAGGATACAACTTGAATCTTCTTATCTAATGTCGTCAAATATTAGGGCCTGCCTAAAAACATCATTAGTGATCGCGACTCATGATTCACTAGCAAATTTTGGACCCAACACTTTAATTGCCACGGGTAAAAACCGAGTCATAGCCTAAGTTTTCATCCGTAATCTGATGGCCAGACGGAGCGGTTCAACGCTCATGCTGGAGGAATATCTTCGCCACTTTGTAACTAGATTGCAGAAGAACTGGGTGAAGCTTCTTGATGCTTCTCAACTGTGTTTCAATTCACAAAAGAGCTCTAGTACAAACAAATTATACATTACGAGTTGTGGCCATGTAGGCCTAGTTACCAATGATAAGAAAGATATGTTACGTTGGTGCTCGGTTGAGTAAGGCATCGGGTACCGGTCTCGCCCCCATGTTCAAGGCGTAACAGAAGTGGTATCAGAGCATTTCTATCCTAGGGAGTCTACAAGCCGTGTCTAGTAGAGTCTTGTTTATGGGTTTGTTGTGCACCATACTTATAAGCAGAAGGTTACATGGCATTTAGGATTGTCACTCCTCTTCTTACTCTAGATCGTGTGGTAGATCTCACTTATAAGAATTCAAACTCCTAACTTATATTTAATTCGTAGTAAGACGATACCTTTATCTAGAAAGACAATTGGTAAGATATTGAAGGTGGCTATGGAAGATTTGAGTCAGAGGAACTCGATTTTTCATGATGCTTACGATGAGTAAATGTAATGTCTTCAGTAGATCATGTGTGTACTAAGACATGTAAGCATCTTGATACGGAGCCTTAAGGCAACAATATCTATCTAACCCTATGGTGAAAGGCAATGAGAGATTCAGAAGATAGATACAAGTTTCAACAAGTAAAAGAAGCAAGATGAAGAAGGGTACGAGGCGCCCAGTTACTGAAGATTATCAGTATTTACAAATTCAGGCAGAGGAATATAGGCCTTTTGAGTTACCTTCAACAATAACAGAGGTACGTACAAATGGCAACACCCATTTCATTTATGTCCTATGAAAGTTAACAGAAGTAGTACAAGAGAAGGAAAGGATATCAAGATCTGGCTGGGGTTAGAATAACCCAAAATGGTGAATGGATTGTTTGCGTTAGTTGAAATTTTCGAAGGATAGTGCAAATATGCTAATAGATCTCCTTGTGAGACACACAGATGGTGCACTGTAAAATAGTACGGCTAGATATGAGTACTATAAAGATAAGCACTGGAAGCCAGGAAGGGATATATATTATCTTAGTATGGCTCCCATCCCTAGAAAGAATGTTAGGCAACACGAAGAGCCAGTTAGGGCTGCTTATCGGGCAGATTGGGCGGTTATTTACTCTTAACGGTTTGGCTTATCCATTATCATCTTTTAAATATATTAATCCGCTAGAAACCTGATAAGATATTAGGCGGATTGGTATCGGTTTAGCTCTTATCGAGCGGTTTATCAGTCGAGCATACAAATTCAGAAATTGAAATTACACCAGACATACGGTAAGGACCCGTGAAATTTTACTCAAAAATTCGGAATCTCGTAGTGCCAAACTAGGAATATGTGTTAGAAATTTAAGACTTTTTGGATTGGTCTGTGCATTAAAAAATTAAGAAAAATATTTTTTCATAAGAGTGCATTTCTGCAACCCATTATGCGGCCCATAATAGCTATGCGGACCACATAGTTACCACAGTGTGAGGCAGAAGGTTGGCTATTTTTTAGGTCAACTATGCGGCCAATTGTACGATCGTAAAATCGATATGCGAGCCGCATAATCGTCATATAACCTCCATGGGATTTTTACGAAGGGTAGTTCTACGGTGCATTATGCGATCGCAAAACAGGTATGCGGACCACATATTGGTTACATACCCGGGCAGAAGATTAAGCCCTTGAGGGCTACTTTTGCGGTCACTTTGCGGGTCTCATATCAGTTGTGCGACCACAGATTGAGTTGGGGCTCCTATTTTTTAACTTTTAAAACCTGACCCCATCCCATTAAAAACACCCCATTAGACCCTATTGTGCTATTTTTTATTATACTTAGAGTGAGAGAAAGAGTTCTAGAGGGAGAAAGTGATCCTCACAAAGTCACTATTCAATCCTTGCCCAATATTTGAAGATTATCAAGTAAAGTTACTAAGCCTTCATCATAAGAGGTAGGAACTTGTGCCCTAACCTTTGATTTTGAAATTCCTACTATAATGAGTAATTAACAAGTGGGTTCATGGGTATAAGGATTTATTATCTTGCATGCATGTATGATAAAAGGGTATGGAGAGATTGTGAGCTAAAAATGTAATGAATGGGGTGTAGGATGATAGAATCTTTCACAAAAGGTCTTAAAATTATAATGCACACTTAGTGTTGATAATGTGGTCAAATGAGCTAGAATCTTGATCATCTCTCTAATTTTAGGTTCAACATGTAATGTTCGTGAAATAGATCGAAGCTGCTAAGGGTTCCGGAATTATTGTAAGAATTTAAGGAAAAATCTACTGAGGTATGTACGGCTAAAACCCCATCTTCTTAGAAATTGAACCCCCTTGGTGTGCATGAAAATGTTGTAAGTTCTAAAAATTTGTTGATGTATTGGTTGCTATTTCAAATGAATTTGTGTTGCAAGAATATACGTGCAAGGTGTGTCTCAATGCTTTCGATATGCTATTTTGTCAATTAAGAATGTGTGAAGAATGTGAAACATGTGCTAAGATGCCTATACTTCAAGTCGAGTTTAAATTAAGATTGTTATGCCGAAATGTGTGAAATCCTCTTTATGATTTCGACTTATAATTGCTCTCGTATGTGCCTATTATCTCGAATTGCAAAGTTTAATGTTAAACTAGAAAATGATGTGAATTGTGGGGAAAAAGAGCTTGATTTGTGACATGTGATCTAGTGTTAAGTATGATTGGGTAATTGTGGCCCCAGGTGCCGATGAACTGATATATGTGAAATAAAATTGAAATGAGATTATTGATGGAAATGGAAAAATGTCTTGGTAAGATGGCTTAGTCGATCGGGCCGTGATCGGACGTCATGGCGCATACATGGTGGTATTGTGATGATATTGCAACATGAAAGTGAGAATGAAATTATGATTGAGATACATGTCTCAAATAAGGCAACCTAGCCGATCGGGTCGTGATCGGACTTCGCGCCAGAAAGCAGTGGTATTGTGGATGATGATGTAACAGTATTAAATGTCCCAACCTAAAGCTATGGAAATTATTTGAAAGTTATGTGATCCCTTTATTTGATGATGTGGTGTTGTTTAAGGCTTTTGTTGATCTTTATGATTTCTTTATTCTTGTATTGTTGTTCTTTCTAATGAGACGGTGTTTAGTTATATATACTAGTATATTCCATAGTACTAACGTCCCTTTTGTCGGGGGCGCTACATCTTTGAATGGATGTAGCGGGTTCCAAAGCAGATAGTGCCGATCGCAGATAGCGGTGCACCCTCCTCTCAGCAGTCATGGTGAGCCCCCTTTTCTTCCAGGGGTCATGTAGTATATTTTTTGTTGTAAATTACCATATTTTGAGGTATAGCCGGGGACTTGTTGCCGGCATTATCATTACTGTCTTTGGTATCTTTAGAGGCTCAATAGACGTTTGTGTGGATTATGTACGGGTGTTGTATGGGTCACTGGACTGTGTTGTAATTCTAAAACTCTTGTTTTTCTAAACTGTAACTGTATGAAATTTTGGGAATTTAAATATGGTTTAAGGGTTGTAATATAAAATGAACTAACAATGTTATATGTACGATATTTCCTACTGTCTAATTAAATGAAAGCATGGTTTCTTGATCATAATGAGTTGAGTAGAAAGTTTCCAAAAATGCTTGCTCAGTCGGGTTAACTCAGTTGAGCGTCGGTCATGCCTCCCGAAATTGGGGCGTGACAAACTTAGTATCAGAGCCTAAGGTCTTAAAGTGTCATATGATGTCTCGGAGCCGTGTATAGTATATTTCTTCTTATCAGTGTGTTGTCGACCACATCTATAAGTTGGAGGCTACTTGAACATTTAGGAATAACACCCTTCTTTGTTATTCTAGATCGTGCGACAAAACTTGTTATGAAACTATTCCTCCTCTAACTAGTGCATTAGTTCATCTTTCAGTACATGACATCTAATAAGAGGGTAAGAACTGGCCAAGGAGCCAATGCAACCCCATGAGCGGCAGTCGACTCCGTAATTGATAATGCGGGTGAGAACCCGAGGGGTGAGGACATTCCCCCGACTACTACACTGCCCAGTTCCACTACACCAGTTCTTACATCTGTTGATGGTGCTACTATCCCTCCCAATGGTATTCATGTTTTTCCTTTAGCCCCAGCTTCTGCTTCTGGTATTTCTGATGGGGATCTTAGGGGAGATATCCAGATGTTGACTCAGCTAGTGGCCTCTCAGGCCCCGAGGTCAAATGTTGCACCCAGTTCTTCTAGCCAGTAAGGGTGTCACGACCCAAACCGATGGGCCGCGATGGGTACCTGAGTCCTACCTATCAAACACCCCTAAGCATGTGTCTAAGATATGAACCTGAATAACAACTGTTGAATTACAAAAATAACATACATGAAGGAGACCTGCCATAAGGTATATGTACGTATACATGCATAATACAGTGTGCGAGCCGGCAAGGCTGCTATAGCCAACTATACATCCAAAACTGAAAGCCAACAAGACCACATACAACCCAACGAGACATACTATCTATAGACCTTTAATAGAAACATAACTGTACAAAGACGGGACTGAGCCACAAACATATCTTACCAAAATCAAAAAGCAGCTCCGGGTCAAGTGGAGCACACCAACTTTCGCTGATCAGGGATCCTAAGAAGGGGGACCGTCAGATTTCCTACCTACACCCGCGGGCATAAAACGCAAGCCCCGTAAAATAGAGCGTTAGTACGAAAATGTACCGAGTATGTAAGGCATAAAAATATGTACTTAAAAAGCATAGATGAAACATGGAATAAAGAAATCTATCTGTAAATCTGAATAACTTTGTAAATTCTGAAACATTTATAATGTTATACACGTGTATATAAATATCGTGTCATGAATGGGTATAGGTGTACATAACATCATCAAGCCACTGAGGGCATTCCATCATATCATCTCGGCCATTGTGGGCAACATCATCAACATATACCAACTGATCAGGTGGTGGTGCGTATATAACACCGTAACCTTTTTCTCATATCCCGTATACATATATATAAATACATATAAATACGCGTATATGACGCCATCTGGTCATGGATCAATGCACATGTATAAATGAATGAAATGCATGAAAAATATGTAATAATCACAATATTCCTTTCGGATAAACTTTTTTAATTGTGTATTATTCTAAGATCCATAAACAGAAGATTTAATAAATGTCACATGGGGAATCAAGAACACAGAGACCCCTAGTATTTCTATGAATAGAGTCGTTTATGAAAACTGTGTATTTGCTCGTTTCTTTTGTATAGCTTGGATCATGCCAAAAAGAAAGAAGGGATAGCCTTAACATACCTGAGAATTGCCGGAGACGTGGCTGTGTAGATTTGCATGTGAAGAAATAGCTATATGGGCTCTAACTACCAGAAGTTCAAAATCGATAAAAGTAGTCCAATCCCTAACTGAATTGCATTTGTGAGATTTTGAAAGACATGAATATTATAGTGTAGATATGAAGTATGGTTGCAATCAAACAAAAGATGGACGGATTTATGGATGAAGGAAATGTTTACACATAGGACAAATGTGTGGAAAGGGATTATGAAGGAGAAAATGACATTAAAATGCTTCACAGGATTTTTGGTAGCAAGGGTAAGAAGTAAAAAACATAACTCTGAAAGAAGATTTCCCAAAAACATTCACTAGTGTAAAATCCTAATGCTACAACAAGAACGAGAGGTAAAAGGATGTGAAATAACTAATACTCTCTCCTTGTCAATTTTAGCAGGTTTAGTAATTCTCGTTGGAAATGAAAAGGATATTTAGTCTTGTGACACATAATCAAGAAATGACCTTAGTCATATCCTTATAAGGTGGCTAGCTGCCAAGTTGCTTTTGGGTGTGGGAATTATTAATTTCTATTCCATTTATTAGTTAATTAGGTAATGTCCCGTTATCCGGTAATTAAACAATTATCTGAATAATTAAAAATTATCTCAAATTACTTAAAATTCTACTTATTTTTAATATACTTAATACATCATACTATCACAGACATATGGTACTTTGTATGGTATTAGTTCATAATTATCGGGTATTATCCCTCAACTCGTATTTTATCCCAAATTGGCCACCAACGAAACTCATTTTCTTTAATTCGTGTACCATTTATCCTTCATGACACTTATTTATCGCTTGTTCAAAATAGGGTAAATATGTTAACCTCAAGATAATCTCACCCCCCAATCTGCGTAAATAAAATGAAGATGAAACTTTTAGCGTACGAAAATGCGAGGTGTAACAAATGGGATTCCACCAGTTCAAGGGTGAACTGATTTCTTCAGATAGATCCTCCAGTGTTTACAGGTGCAAATCCTGAGGAGGAACCACATGATTTTATTGATGAGATGCACAAGACCCTCAGGGTTATGCGTGCAACTGAACAAAGGGAGTAGAGTTGGTTGCCTACCGTTTGAAAGGGGTGGCCTATTCGTGGTATGAGTTGTGGGAGGATTCACGTGAGAAGGGTATCCCTCCGATGAGGTGGAGTGAATTTGCCAACACCTTTGTAGATCATTTCCTGACTGCCGAGACAAGGACAACCCGTGCAGCAGAGTTTGAGAGTCCAAAGCAAGGTAGCAGGAGTATGTGAGAGTATCACATGGAGTTTGCATGCCTGTCCAAGTATGTTATTCACATGTTGCCCACTATTGAGGCCAGGGTATGCCAGTTTGTTCAGGGCCTTAGTTCTTTGACTATTAATAAGGCTTCTACAACTGCCTTGAACTTTGGCATGAATTATGGGAAGATGGTGGCATTTGCTCAGGCCACAGAGAACCGCAAATCGAAAAACAAGATAGAGAGAGAGGGTAACAACAAGGCCCGATCTATGGGCAACTTCGGAGAGTCACTTGGTGGGGGAAGATCAACTTTCAGGGGAGGATCATCAAGCCCGTCTCAGTCTGTTGCACAGTCTTCATCCAGTGCACCGCCATAAGGGCCCAACCAGCAGCAGTAATGGAGTCGTTTCAGGCCCAGTCAGGGTAGCAGGGGACCCCACCAGTAGGGTCGATAAGAAGGGAGATCCCAGTAGCAGCAGAGGTCTCCGTGCCCCAGGTGCGGGAAGATGCACTCAGGGATTTGCTACATGGAGTTATCCATATGCTATGGATATGGGATGAGGGGCCATATTCAGAGGCATCGTCGTGTATCTCGCCAGGGTGCGAGTAGGGGCACATCACAACCATCCATCCAACAACTGCTACATCTTTACCACCCTCTCTAGCTCGAGTTCCTCCAGCACTCGTGGGGCGTGGTGCAACTAGTGGTGGTGCACAGAGTTCGGGAGGACCCAACCGGTTCTATGCTATGAATGGTCACCGGGCTGCAGAGGCTTCTCCAGATGTTGTTACAGGTATTTTGACCGACCATTCTTATGATGTGTATGCACTTATTGATCCCGGTTCCACCTTGTCCTATGTTACCCCTTATATTGCTATGGAATTTGGGATAGAGCCGGAATAGCTTTATGAGCCATTTTCAGTATCTACTCCAGTTGATGAGTCCATTACGACCGCGCGAGTTTATAGAGATTATGTTTTTATGGTACGCGGTCGGGATACCATGTCCGATCTTATTGACTTGGGGATGGTTGATTTTGATGTAATAATGGGGATGGATTGGCTTAATTCATGTTTTGCCAAACTTGATTGTCGGACAAGAACTATGAGGCTTGAATTTCCTAATGAGCCCGTTGTTGAATGGGAGGGAGATAATGTAGTGCCAAAAGGTCGGTTTATTTCTTACCTTAAGGTCGCAATGATTATCAAGAGGGGGTTTATCTATCATTTAGTCCGGGTTACGGACACCGATGCCGAGGCACCTAGACTCGAGTCCATGCCAGTTGTGAATGAATTTTCGTATGTCTTCCCGGATGAGCTCCTTGGGATCCCACATGATAGGGAGATTGATTTTGGGATCAACGTGATGCTAGGCATGCAACCTATATTAATTACACCTTACAGAATGGCACCAGCAAAATTGAAGGAATTGAAGGATTTATTAGAGAAGGGTTTCATATGGCCGAGTGTGTCACCGTGAGGCGCACCGATTTTGTTTGTAAGGAAGAAATATGGGTCACTACGGATGTTTATCGATTACCAGCAAGTCAACAAAGTCACAATAAAAAATAAATGCCCTATACTAAGGATATATTATTTGTTTGATTAATTGCAAGGTGCTAAGTGCTTCTCAAAAATTGACTTACGGTCCGGGTATCATCAATTGAAGATAAGGAAGCAGGATATTCTGAAAACAGCTTTCAGGACCCGGTATGGTAACTTTGAATTTCTGGTGATGTCTTTCGGGCTAACAAATGCCCCGGTAACTTTCATGGATCTTATGAATAGAGTCTTCAAGCCTTTTTCTAGACTCCTTTGTGATAGTATTCATTGGCGATATTCTTGTGTACTCCCGAAGTCGGGAGGACCATGCTGACCATCTCAGTGCAGTCCTGTAGACTCTTCAACAACACCAATTGTATGTGAAATTTTCAAAAATCTATGGGAAAGGCCAACGTTGTGGCGAATGCTCTTAGCCGGAAATCTATGGGAATTTTATCTTACTTAGAGGCATATCAAAGGTCGTTGGCCAGGGAGGTTCTCCAGTTGGCTAGTTTGGGAGTTTGTCTTGTGGACTCTGATGAAGGAGCAGTAATTGTGCAAAATAGGGCTGAATCATCGCTTGTGGCGGAAGTGAAAGAGAAGCAATACAATGACCCATTGTTAGCACAACTGAAGGAAGGGATTCATAAACACAAGACCTCAGCTTTTTCCTTTGGCATGGATGATGGTACCCTACGGTACCAAGGCCGCCTATGTGTTCCAGATATTGACGGTCTTCGGGAAAGGGTCATGGCAGAAGCTCACACTTCCAGGTATTCCGTACACCCAGGTTCTACAAAAATGTATCACGATCTCAAGGAAGTTTATTGGTGGAATAACATGAAAAAGGATGTGGCGGACTTTGTGGCAAAGTGTCCAAACTGTCAGCAAGTGAAGTCCGAAAACCAAAGGCCCGGTGGTTTGGCTCAAAGCATAGAAATTCCAATATGGAAATAGGAAATGATCAATATGAATTTTGTGGTAGGGTTACCACACACTCCACGCAAGTTTGACTCAATTTGGGTAATCGTCGATCGACTCACGAAATTAGTGCACTTCTTGCCAGTCAAATCTACCGACACAACGGAATAGTATGCTCAGTTGTATATCAGAGAAATACTCCCTCCGTTCCAATTTATGTGAACCTGTTTGACTGGGCACGTAATTTAAGAAAAAAATGAAGAATTTTGGAATTTGTGGTCCTAAACAAGTCCAAATGGGGCCCATAGTATTTTTGTGGTTATAAAAGCTTCTCATTAAGGGTAGAGTTGTAAGATTAAGCTAAATTGTTACCAAATTTAGAAATGTTTCATTCTTTTTGGAACAGACCAAAAAGGAAATAGGTTCACATATACTGGAACAGAGGGAGTAGTCATGTTGTATGACACTCCAGTCTCAATCCTTTCAGATTGAGAGACTTAGTTCATGGCTAACTTTTGAAAGAAATTTCAGCAAGGTTTGGGTACGTAGGTAAATCTTAGTACAACTTTTCATCCTCAGACCGACGAGTAAGTAGAACGGACTATTCAGACGCTTGAGGACATGTTGCGTGCTTGTGTTCTTGATTTAAAAGATAGCTGGGATGATCATTTGCCACTCATAGAGTTTGCTCATAATAACAGCTTCTATGCGAGTATCCAGATGGCGCCATTTGAGGAGTTGTATGGTAGGAGATGTAGGTCTCCCATTGGGTGGTTCGAGATTGGAGAAGCTGAATTGATAGGGCCAGACCTTGTGCATCAGGCTATGGAGAAGGTTAAGATCATTAAGGAGCGGTTGAAAACTGCTCAGACTCGCCAAAAGTCTTATTCAGACATTCGTTGCAGAGATTTGGAGTTCAAAGAAGATGATTGGGTATTCTTGAAGGTTTCCCTCATGAAAGGTATTATGCGGTTTGGAAAGAAAAGAAAATTGAATTCGAGGTATGTCGGGCCATATAGAATCATACAGAGGATCGGTTAGGTGGCATACAAGCTTGATCTACCACCTAAAATGTCATTAGTACACCCAGTATTCCATGTGTCTATGGTAAAGAAAGTAATCGAGGTTCCATCGTGTATCGTACCAGTTGAGACTATTGAGGTTAATGAAGAACTGTCATATGAAGAAATTTCAGTTGCCAATCTTGATAGGCAGGTTCGAAAGCTGAGAAATAAAGAAATTACCTCTGTGAAGATATTATGGCGAAAACAGCAAGTTGAAGAGGCCACTTGGGAAGCCAAGGGAGAAATGAAAGTAGTACCCCCATTTGTTTGAATAGCCATGTAATAGTTCTACGAAGTTGTTTCCTATAAATTATGTATCCCTTGTTCAACTAATGTAAAGACATTCCTGTCTGATCATATGTTCAGTATGGGGCCATGGTTGGTGTTGTATTGTGTTTTGTTGCGTCATTTGATCATATATGTTATCGAGATATGTTTCTAGGGCCCTCTGCCAGGTAGATAGGCCTAGTTACCAAGGAAACTCTGGCAAAATATTTTGAAATTTAAAGAGTTAGCCAAATTTAGGGGCTGTTGGTATGTGGTGTGAAACTGAAGTTGCATAAGGTACTGATAAGTGAACCTTAATCCTCATCCGAGGACGAATGATCTTAAGTGGGGGAGTATGTAAGGCCCCGTAAAATTTTTACTCAAAAAGCCGGAATCTCGTAGTACTAAGCTAGGAATATGTGTTAGAAAATTAAGAATTTTTAGATTGGTTTGTGCATTAAAAAGTTAAGAAAAATGTATTTTTAGAAGAGCGCATTTCTGCGGCCTATTATGCCGCTGCATAATAGCTATGCGGACCGCATAGTTGCCGCAGAGTGAGGCAGCATGTTGGCTAATTTTGAGGTAAACTATGCGGCCAATTATGCGACCGCATAATCGATATGCGGGTAGCATAATCATCACATAACCTCCATGGGATTTTTGTGAAAGGTAGTTCTGCAGTGTATTATATGACTGTACAACATGTATCAGGACCGCATATTGGTCGCATACCCGGGCAGAAGATTAAGCCCTTGAGGGCTACTTTTGCGGTCACTTTGCGGGCCGCATATCAGTTATGTGACCACAGATTGAGTCGGGGCTCCTATTTTCTAACTTTAAAAAACCGACCCCATCTGTTAAAAATACCCCATTAGACTCTATTGTGCTATTTTCTACTAAATTTAGAGTGAGAGAAAGAGTTCTAGAAGGAGAAAGTGATCCTTACCAAGTCACTATTCAATCCTTGCCCAATCTTTAAAGATTATCAAATAAAGTTACTAAGCCTTCATCCTAAGAGGTAAGAACTTGTGCCCTAACCTTGATTTCAAAATTCCTACTAAAATGAGTAATTAACTAGTGGGTTCATGAGTATAACGATTGATTATCTTGCATGCATGTTTGATAAAATGGTATGGGGAGATTGCGAGCTAAAAATGTAACTAATGGGGTGTAGAATGATAGAATCTTTCACAAAAGGTCTTAAAATCATAATGCACACTTAGTGCTGATAATGTGCTCAAATGAGCTAGAATCTTGATCATCTCTCTAATTTTTGGTTCAACATGTAATGTTCGTGAAATAGATCGAAAGTTCTAAGGGTTCCAGAATTATTGTAAGAATTTAAGGAAAGCTCTACTGAGGTATGAATGGCTAAAACCCCCTCTTCTTAGAAATTGAATCCCCTTGGTGTCCATGCAAATATTGTAAGTTCCGAAAATTTATAGATGCAGTGGTTGCTATTTCAATTGAATTTGTGTTGCACGAGTATATGTGCAATGTGTGTATCAACGATTTCAATATGCTATTTTGTCAATTAAGAATGTGAAACATGTGCTAAGATGCCTAGACTTCAAGTTGAGTTTAAATTGAGATTGTTATGCCAAAATGTGTGAAATCCTCTTTATGATTTCGATTTATAATTGCTCTCGTATGTGCCTATTATCCTGAATTGCAAAGTTTAATATTGAAAGCGAAAATGATTTGAAATGTGGGGGAAAAGAGCTTGATTTATAAAATGTGGTCTAGTGCCAAGTATGATGTGGTAATTATGGCCCCAAGTGCCGATGAACTTATATATGTGAAATAGAATTGAAATGAGATGATTGATGAAAATGGAATAATGTCTTGGTAAGACGGCCTAGCCGATCGGGCAATGATCGGACGCCATTCCGTACACATGGTGGTACTGTGCTGATATTGAAACCAGAAAATACGAATGAAATTATGATTGTGATACATGTCTCAAATGAGACAACCTAGCCGATCAGGTCGTGATCAGACTCCGCGCCAGAAAGTGGTGGTGTGATGACCCAAAAGGCCATCACTTGTTTTAGAAATAAATTCTTCATTCTGAGGCGTTAAAATCTCTTTTTTGCCTCACCTTGATTTTCATGCACAATTCCGAGCGCGTATCCGGAAAGCCATTATGTAAAAATTTGTGAAAAAATGATGAATTTTGCTTTTAAAAAGAATTTAGGTTGACTTCGGTCAACATTTTGGGTAAACGGACCCGGATCCATGATTTGACAGTCACAAAGGGCCCGTGGGAAAATATGGGACTTAGACGTATGCCCGTAATCGAATTCCGAGGTCCCAAGCCCGAGAAATATATTTTTGAAGAAAATTATTTAATTGAAATTTTTAGAGTTTTTGGAAATTTGAATGTAATTGAATTTGATGGTATCGGGCCCGTATTTTTATTTCGAAGCCCGGTACAGGTCTTATATGGTACTTAAGTTGAACATGTAAAATTTGGTATGAAACAGACTTGAAATGACATGAATCGGACCTTCAGTTGTTAAAATTAGAACTTAGGAGTTCATGAGATTTTTCTTTGATTTTGATGCTAAATTAATAGTTATTGATGTTATTTTGATGATTTAATCGAACGAGCAAGTCCGTATGATATTTTTGGACTTGCGTGCATGTTTGGTTTGGAGCCCCAAGAGCTCGGGTGAGTTTTGGATAGGCTACGGAGTGGAATTGCACTTAAGAAGTTTTAGATTTTCAGCTGATATATGTTCCAGGCTCTGATCTTGCAATTGCAAGGTCAGGTGTCGCAATTGCGAGCCTATCAGGATTGGGAATTGCGAGGGGCACTTCGCAAATGCGAAGTATGCCCTGGCCAGCCTAGCTCGCAAATGCGAGCATTTCTTCGCAAATGCGAATAACCCATAAATCCCTAGCTATCGCAAATGCGACATTCCCATTGCAAATGCGAGTTCGCAATTGCGAGCATCTGATCGCAAATGTGATGAAAGCAGGTCCTGAATCGCAATTGCGACATCTGCAACCTGCTAAATCATAACTTAGCCGAAAATTTCCCATTTTTCAAACCCTCTCAAAACTAAACCACTTTTGGGCGATTTTCAAAGACAACTACTCTTCCAAATCATTTGTAAGTCAATTCTAACTCATTTCTGTCAATCTAATCCATATTTTTACATGATTTCAACTCAAAATCAAGGGTTTTTGATGCGGGAAATTGAGTGTTTTGGGTAGAACTTAGGATTTTTGAATTTTGGGGATTTGGACCTCGATTTGAGGTCCAATTTCAAAACAAATTATATATTTTAGTTCGTGGGTGAATGAGTAGTCGGATTTTGGTTCGAACCTCGGGTTTTGACCATGTGGGCCTGGGGTCAATTTTTGACTTTTTGGGAGAAACTTAAGAAAATCTATTTTCATGCATTAGAATTGATTCATTTTTCATTTATTGATATAGTTAAGTAACTTATGGCTAGATACAAGTGAATTGGTGGTGGAATCAAGAGGTAAAACGGTAGTTGAGGCTTGAATTGTGTTCGTGGCATCGAGGTAATTGTTTGGTCTAACCTTTGCTTGAGGGATTATGAGTTGTGTCCTATTTGCTATGTGTTAGTTGTTGAGTACGACGTATTGGCATAGTGACTAGTATCTATACGTTGGTGTCAAGCATGCTCGTGGGTCTTATACTATGATTAATGTGACTCTATTTTGTATTATTTATGCCTTATCTGATGATTTTTATTGTTGAACAAGGCTTGTGGATGTAATATTGGTATTTGAACATTGAAGAGTGTTGGCTCAAGTTGTAAAATGATTTGTGGAAGTATTATTGGCAATTGAGCATTATAGAGCATTGACTTAAGTTGTGAAGTAAATGTGAAAAAGAGAAGAGGATTATGATATTGTCTCCCTTGCCGGGATGTTGTTGTTTTTAATGTTATCTCCTTTGCCGGGACGTTGTTGCTTTTGATATTGTTTCCCTTGATAGGATATGATTGTTGTACTATTGTTCCCTTGTCGGAATTTTATTGTGATTTTATTGATTCCCTTGCTCTTATTTCTTTGTGATTGTTGTTTGGGTGAGGAAGAGTGTTAAAGAACGAAGGGTGATGCCATGCATTGTATTGGTGAGAGAGTGTTAAAGCACGGAGGGTGATGTCGTGCATGCTATTTGTGAGAGAGTGTTAATGCACGAAGGTTGATGCCGTGCCACACGATGTACAATTCTATGCCTTTATATGAGTGATAATGCACGAAGGATCATTCATTGCCACGATTATGTGAGGTAAAAGCACGAAGGGTGATGCAGTGCCAATTATATTGATTTTATGGTGAGGACGAGAGTAAAATCATGAAAGGTGAAGCCGTGCACTTGTCTTTTATTTCCTGGTTTCTACTGATAATTGAGTTATGGTGTTCTTTACATTTAACTATTGGTTTCTGTTGCTACTTGTTGTTCCCCGCAACATGATTTCCTCTTCCTATCTTTAATTGTAAAGTTTTGCCTTTATTTTCCGTTGTATATGATTTAACTGCACGAGTTTATCTGGTAGTCTAGTCCTAGCCTCATTACTACTTCGCCGAGGTTAGGCTAGGCACTTACCAGCACATGGGGTCGTTTGTACTGATACTACACTCTGCACTCTTTTGTGCAGATCCTGGTACTAGATCATACGGACCTTAGCTTTGGGTTGTTGCCTTCAGTCCATTCGGAGACCCGAGGTAGTCCTGCAGGCATCCGCATGCCTTGGCGTCTCCTTCTATCCTTTTATTCTGTTTCTTTTATGTATTTCAGAGACAACATTGTATTTATCTTTCGGACCCTTGTTTGTAGTATTCTTAGTCAGTCTGTGAAATTGTGACACCAGTTCTGGGTAGTCTATATTTAAGGAATTGTACTGGTAATATTTAAATGGTTATATTTTGTTCTTCCGCTTATTAAATTCCGTTGTTTATATAATATTGGTTCTTAATTGTTAAAGGATTAAAATGGAAAAAGGTAATTAATATAAATGGTTGGTTTACCTAGCTTTCACTAGTAGGCGCTATCACGACTCCTGAGGTTGGGAAATCTGGGTCGTGACAGGTGGTATTATGGATGATGATGGAACAATATTAAATGTCCCAACCTAAAGATATGGAAATTATTTGAAAGCTATGTGATCCCTTTATTTGATGATGTGGTGTTGTTTAAGGCTTTTGTTGATCTTTATGATTTCTTTATTCTTGTATTGTTGTTCTTTATGATGAGATGGTGTTTATTTATATATACTAGTACTATTCCATAGTACTAACGTTCCTTTTGCCGGGAGCGCTACATCTTTGAATGGATGTAGGTGGTTCCACACCAGACAGTGCCAATCGCAGATAGCGGTGCACCCTCCTCTCAGCAGTCTTGCTGAGCCCCCTTTTCTTCTAGGGGTCATGCAATATATCTTTTGTTGTAAATTACCACATTTTAAGGTATAGCCGGGGCCTTGTTGCCGGCATTATCATTACTGTCTTTGGTATCTTTAAAGGCTCCGTAGACATTTGTGTAGATTATGTACGGTTGTTGGATGGTTCAGTGGGCTGCATTGTAATTCTAAAACTCTTGTTATTCTAAACTGTAACTGTATGAAATTTTGGGAATTTAACTATGGTTTTTGTAATATAAAATGAACTATAAATGTTATATGTATGATCTTTCCTACTGTCTAATTAAACGAAAGCATGATTTCTTGATCATAATAAGTTGGGTAGAAAGCATCCAAAAAGGCTTGCTTAGTTAGGTTCACTCGATTGAGCGCTGATCGCGCCTCCCGAGGTTGGGGCGTGGCACATACATGTCTGTTAAAAAAGCAGAAAACATCATTTAATAGTGAAAAAAGCAGAACTAGGCTGATTACATATGAGTCTGCAACAATTAAAGGCACATTAAATGAAGAAGTGGAAATGAACTAGGCTGATTCCATATCATTTGAGAGTGAAAAAAAGCAAAACTAGGCTGATTACATGTCTCTCTACTCTCCTAAACTACTGCAACTTGTAGAATAAAAAAACAGCTGCTCAATAAGACCAAATTGCTCCTTAAGCCTTTGAACTTTCACATGAATCCAATGTAAGTTATGTGCCAAGTAAACCAGAAATAAAACGTGAAATTTTCAATAGAAGTGTCCAATTTCTGTACTCATATGTACTGCAACAATTAAAGTACAGTCTCACATTCTGTATCATTCAACCAAAACACTTGACTGTGTCTCGACCCAAAAATGTATTAAACTTGGGTTTCCCCAACAAAAATCAGCTTTCTGAATTGGAAACCTGCACATACATGAGATTGTGAAATTCTCAACTTCATTGTCTCTTCTCCAGGCATACATATGCATACATATCTTGAATTTCTGTAGCTTCAAAGTTCATAAGTGACCAGATCCCTATAAAAAATATGCACACACCAAATTACGGCATTAGGCAACGAAGTAGAGACTGATAAATACTACGACCTTGAGGCAATAAGAAGAGTCGAAGCACAAGCTGTCACGACCGAAAATCCACTAAGGGTGGTGGTGGCGCCGGACATCTCTGTCAGGCCAGCCAACTAAATTATCAATTAATTCCTCTTTTAATACTTTTGAAAATCTAAGGTTTTTCCTTCCATTTTCATAAATAAAAGTTCACTACTTGAATTCAAATTTAAATAATAGCAATTAGTACAATCCGTTGAAAACCATCCCAGAAACCCGGTGTCATAAGTACATGAACAACTACTGATAAGAGAAATAAAATACAACATCCGTCCGGAATACAGTGGACAGAAAGTAAATAGAGTATACTGGAAGGGACTACCCTAGCTGCGGTCGCCTCGAATGATGCAGCTCACTCTAGTCCCAGCGTCATCCATGCTGCTACGCCCAATAGGCTGCTAGAGGTATATATACCTGTGCAACAAAAATGCACAGAAGTGTAGTATGAGTACGTAATCAACGTGTACTCAGTGTGTGTCCCGCCTAATCCCGAAGGGGCAGAGACGAGATGGCCAACTCCGACACTCACTAGATGTCAATTAGCAATATTCTATAAGTGCGAGGATAATCATGGATTTGTATGGAAGTTCTGATTGTGAAGCCAGAAGAACAGGTAACCACCTTAAACAATAAATCAAGGGCTTCTAAAGTCTGTTCTTTATGATCTTATCAGTTTATATCAAGCCACGTAGGGCCAATTCCACATTTACAATTTCCGAGTAACAGATAAACATGCGCAAATCATGCCGAGGTCGATGGCCCTCTCCAACATAAATATAAATTGTGCACTGCCGAGGGTCGAGCGGAACGAACCATAGATGCATCTATTATCACCGAGGCATTCAGATCGTTCCATAATTAAACACATATCCTGCTCACGAATCATCCATGCGACGCAGGCACACATAAAACACATGCTCAAGTAGGAAATTAAGAATGTATCGAGGATAATTATCCAAATAGACAAATTTCTCCTTGTAACATTTCAGGGAAAATTAATATTTAAATCTCTTTTTAAATTCCTTTACCACTTCAAGGTGATTTAAGCAATTCAAACCATAAATGGGTTCACTATAATCCATGTATAACATAGTCTTTGGGTCCTAGACTAACCAGACAATAGCATGATAGTAGCCACGCACAGACTCTCGTCACCTCGTGCGTACGTAGCCCCCCAAAATAGGAGCACATAATCAATTATTTAACCTATGGAGTAATTTCCCCCTCATAAGATTAGAAAGGAGACTCACCTTGCTCCGAAGACTCATAACCGGCATTCTACATTCTTCCAAAGGATTGAACCAACGCACAATGCACCAAAACTAGCCAATTAACGACAAACTAATGAGAAAATGCTCAAATACTCGTTAACAATTTAGATTATACAAATTCCCAACTCCGCTTAGTGAAATGACCAAAATGCCCTCGGGCCCACGTGCCCGGAATCCAAAATTTCTTGAAGATAAAGGTTACCCATGACCTTAGAAACTCAAATATAAAATTTTCTCTTAATTCCATACTCAAAATCGTGATCAAAATCTAAGATTAAAATTTTCTAGGTTTTCAACCAAAACCTTAATATTCACTCTAATTTCCATGTTTAAATCCATGTACAATTGATATATTCAACTCAAAGTGGTGGGGATAACTTACCTTAAACATAGATGACGAAAATCCCCTCCTTGAAGCTCCCAAAAATCACCCCAAGCCATGAGAAGTATGATAGAAATGGCCAATTCCGACTTTAAAATGATATTCTGCCTCCAGGGATTTCCGCTTCTGCGAAAAAATCCTGCTTCCGCGATCTCGCTTCTGCGGAAAATAATCTGCTTCTGCGGTCCCTGGGCTCCAGCCTTTTTTCGCTTCTGCGATAGCTTAACCGCTTTTGCGGTTCCGCTTTTGCGGATAGAGGGTCGCTTCTACGGTCCTGGGCTGCCTCCCTCCTAAAAGCTTCTGCGGCTTCTTTCACGCTTCTGCGGGGCCGCTTCTGCGGTCCCATCTCCGCAGAAGCGGAAATACCAGCAACCAGCAACTCAGCTATTTCCAAAAATCCATTTTTGATCCGTTAACCACCTGGGATCCACCCGAGGCCCCCCGGGACCCCAACCAATCATACCAACCAATCCCAAAACACATTACGGACATGCTCGAGGCCTCAAATCACATCAAACAACGCTAAAACCAAGAATTACACCCCGATTCAAGCTTTATGAACTTTGAACTTTTCAACTTCTATTTCTGATGCTTAAACCTATCAAATCACGTCCGATTGACCTCAAATTTTGCACACAAGTCATATTTCATATTACGGACTTGCTCCAACTTCTGGAATTGGATTCCGACCCCGATATCAAAAAGTCAACCTCCAGTCAAACTCTTCAAAAACCTTCAAATTTCTATCATTAGCCAAATGGCTTCAAAATGGCCTACGAACCTTCGAATTCACTTCTGATCGCGCTCCCAACTCCAGAATCACCATACGGAGCTACTCCTAGTCTCAGAATTCTAAACGGACATTGATAACACCGAAATGCACTTCAAACCAAACTTATGAAATTCCTTCTAAAATGCTAACTTCCACAATATGCGCCAAAACACTCCTAGGTTATCCAAAACCCGAACCAGGCAAACGCCCAAGTCCGAAATCATCATACGAACCTGCTGGAACCTTCCGATCCCTATTCTGAGGTCGTTTACTCAAAAATCCAATCCTAGTTCATTATTTCAACTTTAAGCTTCTCAAATGAGATTTTTCATTTAAATTTAACTCCCATCTTCCTGAATTTAAATTCCGACCATGCAAACAAGTCAATATACCTGAAATGAAGCTGCTCATGGCCTCAGACCACTGAACGACGCGCTAGAGCTCAAAACGACCGGTTGGGTCGTTACATTCTCTCCCACTTAAACATATGTTCGTCCTCGAACGTGCTGAGAACTATATTGAAGTAGTCTGAAATTGATGTTTAACTTCTCATCCACCCCCCCGTGCTACTACAACTTAGCTGAGCACATTGGCTCGATAAATTCTGAAGATATTCCCTTTTATTCAAGCAAATAAGCCTTAGAGCCCAATTCCAACATCCGAAATTCTATGCTAGGCCTGTTTCCAACATACGATCACCGTATCAATCACTATACGCTGTACTCAAAGATGGCTAAATAACTCTACTGAATTCACACTCTGCATCACTTTACTCATAGGACCACAATAAAATTTCTATTTGAATTAATCGAAATTCCACGAATCTGATGCTCCCATTGCACCTCATGACCTACATAGGTCTTACTTTAACTATTACAATACCGCCATGATGGATGAGATGCCGAAATTCATTATCAACTGCCAAGTCAACCAACCATCGAGTCTATACTTCTGACAAGAAACATTACCACATTCTGAACCAAATAATGATCTTCGCTCCTTAATATACTTCATATAATCAGATTGCACTGATCCTAAATCCCACAATCTCATCTTACCCAGTACGAACTGCTCGGCAATAAGCCATTCCGAATGCGATCACAAGTCTCATATGATGCCACAATGTGCCAATAGGCCACCAATCCGAACACAACACAAACAGTAAATCAAATTGTGGAAGGAATTACCTAACTCCCGCACTACTACGTACTTTCCTTAGAAATTAGGAAGTAGGACATACAAAATTAGCATATAGAAAACTACACTCATCATCACACTATTGTGGCGTGCAACCCAATCCACATATCATAACCATGGCGGCGTGCCACCCGATCCTCACAATATAACCATGGTGGCGTGCCACTCGATTCACACGTAGAACTCACATAAGGAGATACACATCGAGCTAATTTGCTCATTGCGATAAAATATCGAATCTAGGTCACAAGCACGCTAAGTGCATAATGCCATCCCTGAGGGGACATATAGCACGATAAGCTACAAAACTCGAGCACAGCTGAGGTGCGATATACAGTCTGAATCTCAAGAGCCATCTTGCTCATAATGCGACATTCCCACGTGGGTCCTCAACACATACACAATTTCTCGGGCCGTCTCACAACTTACACGGCGCAATGTATCACTTCATGAAATATCTGACAATGAGATGACACCCTGACTACTCCATAAGGACCGCATTACTGAAATGAACACAACTAGCCTGCTATAAAGCCCAAATTCACATTTAAATCCATCCACCGACCTCAAGTCGATCCTGATCATATCAATTAAGCCAATGACCTTTCAAAGGTCCATACTAATTCCCCACCTCTCGTAGCACACAAGGACAACCATCATAACCAGAGGACAATCCACAACTCGGAATCCGAGTGTCCTCCAGGCATCCATTCTCAATTTAATGATATCATCACAATTCTTCATACTTGGTTTATATCTTTAATCAATCAAGTGGCGTCGTGCCACATTTATGCAATCTTCCTGTGGAACACACTCCCACAATCTACCATAACAATTAACTGGGTCTGCACATCTAAACCATTAGACGCACTAACGCTGAAAAGCGATCCAGAATCCTTAACCATGATACAAAACCTCTTCCACAACACATCGATCTCAGGTGACACGGAGGGCAATACCAATTTACTCTAATCATTCAACCCCTTCCTTGCTCATCCGAGCCCGTGACATCCTTGTCAACACCGAACTGCAACCTTGATCCTCACTTCCCATTTCCATACCTCTCACCACACCCAACGTGCCAATATACGATAGGACACGATTTTCATCATAACTCCGAATTCATTAACATTTTAACAATTCATCATATATGAACTTTTCACTTAACTCACTTCAAGAGATTCATAGAAACACACAGGTAAATTCCCATAACCGTAGTGTAAGGCCCCATGAAATCCCTACTCAAAAACCCGGATTCCGTGGTGCCAAGTTAGGAGTATGTGTTAAAAATTCATAAATATACTTCGCGGCGAGCTTGCGAGCCACGGCGCTGACCTTTTTGGATTGAATAATGCATTAAAAAGTCAATAATAAGCTTCCAGAAAAATGCAAGAAATGTGGTCCAGAATGCAGTAGCATAATCGAAATGCGGACCGCATATCTGTCGTAGAGTGAGGCAGAATGTTGGTTAAAATTGGTCAGTTATGTGGTCGAAATACGGTCGCATAATCAAAATGCGGACCGCATAGTCGTCGCATATTTTCCTTTGAATTTTGCGAGGGTCAGTTCTGCGGTGCACTTTGCGACGGCAGAACATGAATGCGGACCGTATTCTTACCGCAGACTGAGTCAGAATGTTTAGTTTTTGGGGAGCATTTTGCGGTCCATTATGCGGACCGCATGTGTACTCTGCGATCGCAAATGCGATCGTATATTTGACTCGGGGCTCCAATTTTCTAATTTTTAAACCGACCTCCCAATCGATGTATTCAATATTGTAGCTCATTTCAAGCATATCGTCTGATATTTTTAGAGAGAGAGAGAGAGGTTCTTAGAGGTGGAAAGTGTCTCCCATCAAATTCCCCTTGAGCCTTGCTAAAAAAATGAAGAAAATCAAGTGAAGACACCTAAATTTTCATTCCCAAGAGGTAAGATTCATAATCTCAGCTCTTATTTCTACACTTAGGTACATGGGGCCAGTAGATAAGTAATTCAAGAGTATAAGAATGATGTTATCTACATGCATGTCAAACCATAGGATATTGGAAGGTAGAAAACTAAAAAAAAGGCAATTGGGGGTATAAAATGATAGAAATTCCTCACAAAAAGGGGCTAAGATCACAATGCACCTTTAGTGTTTGATGATATGCTCGAACCAAGCTAGAACTTCAGTTTCGTCTCTAATTCTCGATTTAATTTGTAATTCTTACTCAATAGATCGAAGTGCTAAGAGTTCCGGAAATTGTAAAAGAGTAAGGAAAAGCTTTATTTAGGTATGTATGGCTAAAACCCTTTTTTTTATTAGAAATTGAGCTCCGTTGTCATTACGAAGGTATGGTAAGAGTCTAATTGGCTAGTGTATTAATTGTCATTATGCATTAATTAATTTGCATATATCTATACATATTCGTGAATGGTATGCCTCAATGTGCCAATCTTGACAATTAGATAATGATGAAAAGTACTGTTATGTGTTGAAATACTTGGGCTATAAGCCAACATTGAAACAAAGAATTATTCATGCTAGCTATGTTCTCACTTACCTGTGATTGCAACTTGAATTATCCTTGATATATGTTTCTATGATCACAACTTGTAAGATGAATATTGAAAAGGGGAAACAATGTGGTGAAGATGGCCGTGAGTGCCCCAGGAATTGTTATGATATGTGTGGGATAAAGATTTGAAGTGTTAACTAATGAGAATGGAGTAATGCCTCCAATGAGGTGACCTAGCCGATCGGGTCGTGATCGGATACCATGACGCACACATGGTGGTAATGTGCTGATATTGAATTCCGGATAAGGGAAATGAATTATCGATTGAGAGTAATGCCTCCAATGAGGTGACCTATTCGGTCAGGTCGTGGCCGGACTCCGCTCGAGATGGCGGTGGTAATGAGAATAGTGGTGAACATGTGATAGATAGGCCCAAATCTATGTTGTGGAAGTTGTATGAAGGACTATATGAATTGTTTCTTTGATTTGCCCGTATTAATTACTTGTATCTATTTGATAGTTCTTTCTAGTAAAATCGTGTTTAGTTATACATACCAGTACAATTCAAATGGACTGACGTCCCTTTTGCCGGGGGCGCTATATTCGTGTTATGATTGTAGGTGGCTCCATAGCGGATAGTGCCGATCGTGTGTAGCGGAGCATTTTTCTACACGAAGTCTCGGTGAGCCCCTTTTTCTTCCATGGGGGTTAAATGGTGTATCTTTTGTTATTACAGCTTTCCACTTTTAAGGTATAGCCGGGGCCTTGTTGCCGGCATAGTTATGCTTATCTATTGTATCCTTAGAGGCTCCAAAGNCGGGGGGTCCACTATATATGTTGTAATCCTAAACTTGTGATCTCTACAAACTGTAACTCTTATAGAATCCTTGAAGCTAGCTTATGTACGGTAAATCTTTGTGACATGAAATGAACCAATGATGTAGTATGCACCATGTATTCTCGTCTAAATTAATGAAAGTCATGGGTTCCACATTCATATTGATTTGGGGTAGAAAGTGTTCGGTAAGGCTTGCTCAGTCGGGTTCACTTGATTGAGCGCCGGTCGCGCCTCCCGGGGTTGGGGCATGACAAACTTGGTATCAGAGCCAAAGGTTTTAAAGTGTCCTAGGATGTCTTGGAGCCGTGTCTAGTAGAGTCCTTCTTATCAGTGTGTTGTCGACCAATCTATAAGTTGGAGGCTATTCAGACATTTAGGAATAATACCCTTCTTTGATATTCTGGATCGTGCGGTGAAACTGTTTACTTCCTAATTGGTGTATTGTTCAATCTTTCAGTAAATGGCACCTAAGAAGAAGGCGAGCATTGGCCAAGAAGCCAATACCACTCCAGGAGTGGTTAATGATTCACTGGTTGATGTTGCGGGTGAGGGTAGCCGCCCTGCTATTACCCTACCGGATCCTTCTGTTCAAGAACAAACTACCTCAGTGCCTACAACTACGGAGGGTACCACTATACCTCCCATTGATGCTTCTGTCCCGCCTCCAGTCCCAGCTTTCAGTTCTAGCATTTCTGATGGGGATCTTAGGGGAGCTATTCAAATGTTGACTCAGTTGGTGGCCTCTTAGGCCCAAATGTCAAATATTGCACCCAGTTCATCCAACCAGCCAGGGGATTCTATTAGTTCCAGGGTGAACAAATTCCTTCAGTTAGACCCTCCGGTATTCACAGGTGCCAATCCAGAAGAAGACCCTCAGGACTTTATTGATGAGAGACAGAGGGAGTAGAGTTGGCTGCCTACCGTCTGAAAGGGGTGGCCTTTTTGTGGTTTGAGTTATGGGAGGACTCTTGAGAGGAGGGGCGCCCTCCGGCGAGGTGGAGTGAGTTTGCCGATGCTTTCATTGATCATTTCTTGCTCGCTGAGACAAGGGCATCCCGGGCAGTAGAGTTTGAAAATCTAAGGCAAGGTAACAGAAGTGTATGTGAGTACCACATGGAGTTTGACCGCTTGTCCAAGTATGCTATTCACATGTTGCCCACCATGGAGGCTAGAGTGCGTCGGTTTGTTCACGGTCTTAATCATTTTACTATTAATGAGTCTTCTATAGCAACACTAAATTCTGATATGAACTACGGGAGGATGGTAGCATTCGCTCAGGCCACAGAGGACCGTAAGATGAAGAACAGAATGGCGAGAGAGAGTAACAGCAAGGCCCGGTCTACGGGCAACATGGGAGAGTCGCTAGGTGGGGGAAGATCAGCTTTTAGGGGAGGATCATCAGGACCTTCCTAGTATATTGCACAGTCTTCAGCCAGTGCACCGCCATTAGGGCCCAGCCAGCAGCAATGGAGTCATTTCTGGCCTGGTCAGGGCAACAGGGGATTCCCCCAGCGAGGTCGGTCAGGGGAAAGGTTTCAGCAGTAGTATAGATCCCCGTGTCCCAAGTGCGGGAAGATGCACTCGGGGGTCTACTACATGGAGTTGCCTATATGTTATGAATGTGGAATGAGGGGCCATATTCAGAGACACTGTCATGCGTCTCGCCAGGGAAGAAGTAGGGGCACACCTCAGCCCTCCAGTCCAGCAGCTGCCACATCTTCAGCCCCCTCCCCAGCTCAAGGTGCCCCAGCACCCGCAGAGCGGGGTGCAGCTAGGGGTGGTGTGCAGAGTTCAAGATGTCCCAGCCGATTCTATGCTATGAGTGGTCGCCAGACTGCAGAGGCTTCTCCAGGTGTTGTTACAGGTATTCTGACTCTCCAATCTCATGATGTGTATGCACTTATTGACCCCGGTTCCACTTTATCCTATATTACCCCGTTTGTTGCTATGAGATTTGGGATAGAACTAGAGCAACTTCATGAGCCATTCTCAGTATCTACCACAGTTGGTGAGTCAATTTTGGTTGCTCGAGTTTATAGGGGTTGTGTTGTTACGGTGCGTGGTAGGGATACCATGGCCGATCTTATCGAGGAATGATGGATTTCGACGTAATAATGGGAATGGATTGGCTTTACTCATGCTTTGCCAAACTTGATTGTAGGACTAGAACTATTAGGCTTGAATTTCGTAATAAGCCCATCATTGAATGGAGGGGAGATAATGTAGTGCCTCGAGGTCAGTTTATTTCCTACCTTAAGGCCGCGAAAATAATTAAGAAGGGGTGTATCTATCATCTAGTTCGAGTTGCAGACACCAATGCCGAGGCACCTAGCCTTGATTCTGTACCAGTTGTGAATGAATTTCCAAATGTCCTTCCAGATGAGCTCCCTGGGATTCCACCAGACAGGGAGATTGATTTTGGGATCGACGTGATGCCAGACACTCAGCCTATATCGATTCCACCCTACAGGATGGCACCTGCAGAATTGAAAGAACTAAAGGAGCAATTGAAGGATTTGTTAGAGAAGGGTTTCATACGGCCAAGTATGTCGCCATGGGGCGCACCGGTCTTGTTTGTAAGGAAAAAGGATGGATCACTGCGGATGTGTATTGACTACCAAAAACTTAACAAAGTCACAATCAAAAACAAATATCCCTTGCCAAGAATAGATGACTTGTTCGATCAATTGCAAGGTGCTGCATGTTTCTCAAAGATTGACTTGCGGTCCGGGTATCACCAGTTGAAGATACGAGAGCGGGATATTCCAAAAATAGCTTTCAGAACCCGGTACGGGCACTTTGAATTTATGGTAATGTCTTTTGGGCTAACAAATGCCCCAACAGCTTTCATGGACCTTATGAATCGAGTCTTCAAGCCCTTCCTAGACTTCTTTGTGATAGTGTTCATTGACGACATTCTAGTATATTCCCAAGGTCGGGAGGACCATGCTAGCCATGTCAGGGCAGTATTGCAGACTCTTCAGCAACATCAATTATATTCAAAATTTTCAAAATGTGAATTCTGGCTTGAATCTGCCGCGTTCTTGGGTCATGTTGTTTCGAGGGAAGGAGTTATGGTTGACCCTCAGAAGGTTGCGGTAGTGAAGAATTGGCCTAGACCTACCACTCTAACCGAGATCCGCAGTTTCTTGGGATTAGCTGGGTACTACAGGAGGTTTGTGGAGGGGTTTTCTACTCTCGCCTCCCCTTTGACTAAATTGACGCAGAAAGCAGTTAAATTCCAATGGTCTGATGCTTGTGAAAAGAGTTTCCAAGAATTGAAATCAAGTTTGACAACATCACCGGTCTTAGCCTTACCAGAGGGTATCGAGGGATTTGTGGTGTATTGTGATGCTTCAAGAGTCGGGCTGGGGTGTGTGTTAATGCAACGGGGCAAGGTTATAGCCTACGCCTCTAGGAAACTCAAGAATCATGAGAAGAACTATCCAACCCATGATTTAGAGCTAGCAGCTGTGGTGTTTGCACTAAAGATTTGGCGACATTATTTGTATGGGGTCCATGTGGACGTATTTACCGATCATAAGAGCCTTCAATATATCTTCAAGCAGAAGGAGTTGAACCTGAGACAAAGAAGGTTGCTAGAGTTACTCAAAGACTATGATATTGATATTCTCTACCACCCGGGAAAGGCTAATGTTGTGGCAGATGCGCTTAGTCAAAAATCTATGGGGAGTTTGGCTCATTTGGGGGCCTATCGGAAACCGTTGACTAGGGAGGCTCACCGGCTAGCTAATTTGGGAGTTCGTCTGGCGGACTCTGATGAAGGAGGGGTAATTATACGGAATAGGGTTGAATTATCGCTTGTGGTAGAGGTAAAAGAAAAGCAATTCAATGATCCATTATTAGCACAACTGAAAGAAGGGATTCACAAACACAAGACCACATTTTTCTCCTTGGGCATGAATGATGATACCCTACGGTACCAAGACCGCCTGTGTGTTCCTGATATCGACAGTTTTCGAGAAAGGATCATGGTAGAAGCTCCCACATCTAGGTATTCCGTGCACCCAGGTTCTACAAAAATGTATCATGATCTTAAGGAAATTTATTGGTGGAACAACATGAAGAGGGATGTGGCGGTATTTGTGGCAAAATGCCCAAATTGTCAACAGGTGAAGGCCGAACATCAAAGGCCGGGTTGATTGACACAATGCATAGACATTCTAATATGGAAGTGGGAGATGATTAACATGGATTTTGTGGTAGGATTGCTGCGCACTCCGCGCAAGTTTGACTCAATTTGGGTGATCGTGGATCGACTCACAAAATCATCACACTTCTTGCCAGTTAAATCTACCGACACAACAGAACAATATGCTTAGTTGTATATAAAAGAAATAGTCAGGTTGCATGGCACTCCAGTCTCAATCATTTCAGATCGAGGGGCTCAATTCACAGCTAACTTTTGGAAGAAGTTTCAGCAGGGCTTGGGTACGCAAGTGAACCTTAGCACATCTTTTCATCCACAAATCGATGGTCAAGCAGAGCGGACTATTTAGACACTTGAGGCCATGTTGTGTGCTTGTGCTATTGATTTCAAGGGGAGTTGGGATGACCATTTGCCACTCATAGAATTCGCTTACAACAACAGCTTCCACGCTAGTATTCAAATGGCACCGTTCGAAGCATTGTATGGTAGGAGAAGTAGGTGTCCCATCGGGTGGTTCGAGGTTGGAGAAGCGGAATTGATAGGGCCGGACCTCGTGCACCAGGCCATGGAGAAAGTCAAGCTTATTAAAGAAAGGTTGAAAACTGCTCAAAGTCGCCAAAAATCCTACTCAGATGTCCGTCGCAGAGATTTGGAGTTTAAAGAAGATGATTGGGTATTCTTGAAAGTTTCCCCGATGAAGGGTATCATGCGGTTTGGAAAGAAGGGAAAATTGAGTCCAAGGTATGTTGGACCATACAGAATCATTCAG
>MU714397.1:6559-61616 GCA_026770625.1 Nicotiana glauca
GGGGGGGGGGGGGGGGGGGGGGGGGGGGAAGGGGTGCTGATGAAGATGGGCCAGAAGATGAGCGCTGACCCCTCTGCTGAGACTGACTACCACGAAGTCGAGGACACTTCCTCCACAAGTTCCCAAACTTCCCGCACTCAAAACAGCTCTCGGGTGCTGGAGAATGGGACTGAAGGGAGCCCCGTGCACCAGAGTGACTGGCTGACGCACACGGCCTGGAGGAACCCTGAACAGATGGAGCTCGTGACGAAGCCTGAGCTGGAAGGGCGTTGAAGGATGGATGGCTCTACTGATAACCCTGATGACCTCGGCCGGAAGACGACCCACGATACTCAGAGCGAGCTGACTGAGGAGGCCTGAATGAACGACCAATGCTCTGCTGTAACTGACCCCTAGACGGGGAATCACTGAATCTACCAGAACCTCGAGGCCTACTGTCCTCCCTCTCCTCATTGTCCTGACGGTGAGCCAACTCAATATCACGAGCAATATGAACCTCATCCTCAAAAGAAATACCCAGAGATCAACAAAGTGGCACGACAAGAATTTCAAGAATGTGAAGTTTTCCTAAGGGTTCTGCAGCCTCTCGAGGATAAATACAGACGTCTCTGTACCAATCCACGAGACACTGCTAAACCTGCTCATGACTCATGAGACCTAGTAACCTAGGCTCTGATACCAACTTGTCACGACCCAAACCCACTTGGTCGTGATGGCGCCTGTTGTGAAGACGAGGCCAGCCAATAGAACATTTAACTCCTCAAATATATGACAGTTATTAATCATAAATAAGCTTAAAGCAGGAATGTCATAACCAGCAATACGGACATAACCGCGATAACAAGAAAGCCAACCCAAATCCAGCCCGCAATCGAGGTGTCACAAGTCATGAGCTACTACAGAGTTTAATAACTACTACAAGAATGTATCTAAGAACATAGTCCAAAGATAGATGAAGTACAAAAGATAAGGAAGAAACGGGGGCTGTGGACGCGGACAGCTACCTCGTCTCTCCGGGTCCGCCTGGTCTGGATGAAAATCATCGCTCAGGAACAAACTCTGCTATACCTATATCTGCACACACTGTGCAGGGAGTAATGTGAGTACTCCGACCGAGTGAGTAATAAAAATAAATAATGTCTGAGAATATAAAATCCCACAAAGAGACAATTAATGCTATCTCAAGCAGTAAAATCAGATAAACAGTAGAAACCAGTGAAATACAGTAAGAAATATCTGTGAAACAGTTAAAAACAATTATTCTCAATCGATAAGAAATACTCAAGAACCTACCCCTCGGGCGCCATATCAAACTCTCAGTATAGTCTCAGCCCCGCGGGCTCCGTATCAATCATACAGTATAACATCAGCACCTCGGGCTAACTCTCAATCACATGGGTACCCGCTCACTATGTGTGTGCATACTCCGGAGGGGCTCCTTCAGCCCAAGCACTATCAATAAGGCCTGAAAGCCTGAACAATATCACCGCGAGGCCTGAAAGCCTGCTCATAATACAATCGAGGCCTGAAAGCCTCCTCACATAACACTCGAGGCCTGAAAGCCTCCTCACCAATCACTCGTGGCATGAAAGCCTCCACACCAATCACTCATCATATCCTCACATATGGACCTCGGCCTGTATCAGTCCAAAATAGTCAAAAACCCCTCGGGCATCAGTAAAACAATAATACTCAGCTCAAACAATAATTCTAATATCACTTAAAACTCCAAGTTTGAGTAAAATATAGATGAGTTCATGAAACAGTGTTAATCAAATGGACTGAGTTCAAATAATATTTCAAATAGTGAGGGAAAACAGTGATGATAGTTCATAAAGAGTTCAAACAGTCGGCAATAAGCCCCAAATATGGCAACAAGCCCAAATCATAGTGAAAAACAACAAGTCATAGCTAGTACGAGGTAAAATATCATCCATACTGGACCAAGTCACAGTCCCCAATAGTAAATGACCCCGCGCTCGTCATTGAACGCGTGTCTCATTTCAACACAGCACCAAGTTGTGCAAATCCGAGGTCTCAAACCCTCAGGACATCATTTAAGGTCATTACTCACCTCTAGTCGGCCAAGAGTCTATCTCGCCAAGCCTTTTCCCTTCAAATCGACCTCCTCGCGCGTCGAATCTGACCAAAACGACAAGGAATACGTCACAATAGGCTAATGAATCATAACTCAATCGAAAAGACTCGAAAAATAACAAAAATCACGAAGTTGGAAAAACCCAAGCCCCGGGCCCACTTCTCAAAAAATTAAGAAATTCACACCACCGGATTCCTCGTCTCGCCACGAGTCTATACATATCAAATTCGTCAAAATCGGAGTCCAAATTCCCCTTCAAATTCCAAATGTACATTCCAAAAACCAAGCCCTAGTTCTTCCAATTTTTACTCCAATTTCCATGAATTAAATGTAGATTCTTCAATAAAAATAATATTTCTAGACCATAGAACTTACCTCCGATCGATTCCCAGTCAAAACTCTCTAAAAATCCCGTCAATAGCTCTCAAGATCGCTCAACAATGGTGGAAAAAATGATAGAGCTCGCAGATGAAATAAAACCTTTAAACCCTTATGTCAACATCTCTTTTCGCTTCTATGGTCCCGCTACCGCTTATGAGGGACCACTTCTGTGGCCATATCTCCGCTTAGGCGGTTTTTCATTAAAACCCTATCAGCCGCTTCTGCGACAATCATTTCCGCTTCTGTGGATTCCTCATCTCCAGGCCAAACCGCTTCTGCGACCTCACGTCCGCTTCTGCAGACTCGCTTAGGCAAAAAGAGTACCTCTTCTGCGGAACTACCCAGATCCACATCAGACCGCTTATGCGGCCAACCTCACGCTTCCACGGATCCGCTTCTGCCGTCCATTTCTGCAGAGGCGCTCATACCGGATACCTGCAAGATCTGCCACTTCTCAACTTGAGATTTCATCCCGTTAGCCATCCGAAATTACCCCGAGGCCCCCGGGACCTCAACCAAAGTTACCAACATATCTTAAAACATCATTCAAATTTATCAAATCCTCAAAACACGTCAAACAATGCTAAAACCATTAAATCATATCGAATTCAAGCCTAAGTTTCTTCAAAACTTCCGCAATGCACTTTTGATCAAAAACTCAACCAAACGACGTCTGAATGACCTGAAAATTTGCACACATATCCAAAATCACTTAACGAAGCTACTGCAACTCTCAAAATCCCATTCCGGCCCCTGGATCAAAATCTCGCCTATCAACCGGAATTCGCCAAAATACTAACTTCGTCATTTCAAGCCTAATTCTACACCGGACCTCCAAATTCAATTCCAATCGCACTCCGAATTCAAAAATCATCCCCCGAAGCTAACCAAATCAGTGGAATTCGCATCCGATCCCTCTAACTAAATAGCCAACTTTCGGTTGACTTTTCCAAAACAAGCTTCTCTTTAAGAGGCTAAGTGCCTCATTTCCATCTAAAACCAATCCAATTCTACCCGATCACCTCAAATACTGATATTGAAACATAGAGAAACATATTGTGGGGGAAACAGGGTGGTAACTCACGTGACAACGGGCCGGGTCGTCACATGAAATTCATCAAATGGATGTTAAAACGGCCTTCTTAAATGGAGAGTTGGAGGAAGAAATATACATGGAACAACCTGAAGGGTTTTGTGGTTCCAGGTAAACAAAAGAAGGTCTGTAGACTTGTTAAGTCCCTTTACGGATTAAAACAAACACCCAAACAATGGCATGCTAAATTTGACCAAACAACGTTGTCAAATAGATTCAAGATAAATGAATGTGATAAATGTGTGTACATTAAAAATATTCCAAATCACATAGTCATTGTTTGCTTATATGTGGATTATATTCTTATAATGAGTAATGACATTGCCAACAGAACTGTTACTAAGCGTATGCTAACTAGCAAGTTTGATATGAAAGATTTGGGAGTTACTGATTTAATTCTAGGAATTAAGATCCATAAGACTTCTCAAGGTCTAGCATTGTCACAATCTCATTATATTAAGACAGTACTTGAAAAATTCAAGCACTTGGGTTTTAAAGTTGCAAAGACTCCAATTGACGTGAATTTTGCATTAGCCAAGAACAAAGGCCAAAGCATATCACAATTGGAATATGCTCATGTGTTGGGTTTTTTATATTTAATATATTAAATACAAAAAAGAGGGTGAACGTAAAATAGAGGGAAATGAAATATTTAGTGAAATTTTAAGTTCCCCCTCCCTGCACAACAAATGGACATCGTCCCATATTGGAAGAGGAAGAGGTTTTTTATGGGTATATAATCAATTTTTCTTCTTCTAGCTCTTAAAGAGTTGAGAAGAAGCCAATCCTCGCGCCGTCTCCGTCGTCACTCACTCGTCTCGGCTTCGACTTTGACTTCGGCTTCAGCTTCGGATTCGGATTCGGATTTAGATTCGGATTTGGATTTGGATTTGGATTTGGATTTGGATTTGGTCAAATTATCAATTGATTGATTAATTTTTTGGACTAAATTTATTTGTTAATAGTAAAATACAAACAGAAATATTATTAAATATTTATTTTAATAACAGAATATTAATATTAAAACAAATATTAATATTAAATCCAATTTAGTTTTAATGACCCGACCGGTCGTTTTGAGCTCTAGCACCTCGTTCAACAGTTTAAGGCCATGAGCAGCTTCACTTCAGGTATTATGAGTTGTGCCTGCGGTCGGAATTGAATTCAGGGAAGTTCGGAGTTGATTTGGAAAGAGAGTTCTCATTTTAGAAGCTTAAAGTTGGAAGTATTAACTAGGATTGAATTTTTGAGCAAACAACCTCGGAATCAGGGTTTGAAGGTTCCAACAGGTTCGTATAATGATTTCGGACTTGGGTGTACGTTCAGGTCGGATTTTGGATGACCCGGGAGCGTTTTGGCATCTATTGTGGAAGTTAGCATTTTGGAAAAAATTTCATAAGTTTGGCTTGAAGTGCATTTCAGTGCTATAGATGTCCGTTTGGGATTCTGAGTATTTGAATAGCTCCGTATAGTGATTCTGCAGTTGCGATCGGAAGTGAATTCAGAGGTCCGTAGGTCATTTTGGAGTCATTTGGCTAAAGATAGAAATCTCAAGGTTTTTGAGAAGTTTGACTGGAAGTTGACTTTTTGATATCGGGGTCGGAATCTAATTTTGGAAGTTGGAGTAGGTCCATGATGTCGAATATGACTTGTCTGCAAAATTTGAGGTCAATCGGACGTGATTTGATAGGTTTTAACATCAAAAATAGAAGTTTGAAATTCTAAGGTTTGAGGCCTCGAGCAAGTCCGTGATGTCGATTCATGATTTTAGCGTTGTTTGATATGAGTTGAGGCCTTGAGCAAGTCCGTAATGTGTTTTGGGACTAGTTGGTATGATTGGTTGGGGTTCCGGGGGCCCCGGGTGGATTCTGGGTGGTTAACGGATCGAAAATGGAATTTTTGGAAGGTTGAGATTGCTGGTTGTTGTCATAACCGCATCTGCGGTTTTTGGACCGCAGTTGCGGATCTTCAACCGCAGGTGCGAATTTGGGCTAGAGGTGAAGAGACCGCAGATGTGGTCAATTTTCCGCAGATGCGGTCACTTTTCTGTAGATGCGGAAATTGCTGGAGGCAGAAGGGTGTTTTAAAATCGGGGTTTGATTTCATTTCACCCATTTTTTCTTGGTATGGGCAATTTTGGAGAGCTTCAAGTTGGGTGTTTCATCATCATCAACAAGGTAAGCTAACCCCACCTATCTTGAGTTAAATATATTAATTTTGTATGGATTTTAGCTTTTAAATTGGTAGAAATTAAGGGTTTGAGGGAAAACCTAGAAAATTAGTATTCTTGGATTTCGACCATGATTTTGGGTATGGAATTTAGAGAAAATTATATATTTGAGTTTGTAAAGCTATGGATAAATTTATTCGTCAAAAATTTTGGAAATCTGGGCACGTGGACCCGAGGGCGTTTTAGTCAACTTTTCGATCGGGGTTAGGAATGGTTATAAATTGGGTTGTAATGAATAATTAAGTATATATTAATGGATTGGTATCATTATTGGCTAGCTTTGGAGCTTCGCTCATCGATTTGAGTCTTCGAAAGGGCGTGGAATGCCGGTTATGGATCTTCGGAGCGAGGTGAGTCTCCTTTCTAACCTTGTAAGAGGGAATTGTCCCCATAGGTGAATTAATTGGTTATGTGCTCCTATTTGTGGGGCTACGTACAAACGAGGTGACGAGAGTCCGTGCGTAGCTACTATCATGCTATTGTCTGGGTAGTATAGGACCCAAAAGCATGCTATACTTAGATTAATTGTAAACTTATTGACAGCTCGAATTTCTTAAACCACATCGAATTAATAAATAAATTTCAAAAGAGATTAAACTTATTTTCTTAAATTGTTAAAAGAGAAAGTGGATTTTATTTGAATAAATATTCCCCGATAAATTTTTAATTGGCTATCTGAACATGTATTTCTATGTGTACCTGCGTCCCATGCATGATTCGCGAGCAGGGTGATTGTTTAATTTATGTTGATCGCGTCGCATGGAAAGTTCGCGAGGGGGGTAATAGACGCATCTATGGTTCACGTCGTTCGACCCTCGGCAGTGCATAGTTTATTTTCTGTTGGAGCGGGTCGTACGCCTCAGCATGATTTGCGTATGCTTGTATATCTTGCCTTGAAACTTATTAAAATTGTTATAGCCTCTTTCCGGCTTGAGAATAATTGTATAAATGATGAAAAGGAATTTGGAAATTTCCTATAAAGGAAAAAATTGTGCATTTGCTTCAACCTATCGAATTATATCATGTTTATAAATAATTTGCGATATAGCATATTATTGATATATCATTATTGGACCACTAGTAAGTGTCGAAGTCGACCATCTCGTCTCTACTTCTTCGAGATTAGACGGGATACTCATTGAGTACACGTTGTTGTCGTACTCATACTACACTTCTGTGCATTTTTGTTGCACAGGTATATGTAGCTCTAGCGGCCTACTAGGCCTAGCAGTATGGTTGACACGAAGACTTAGGTGAGCTGCACTTCTCGAGGCGACCCACGGCAAGTAGAGTCTCTTTCAGTTATCTATATTTATTTTTTGTCCAATATTGAATTCCGGACGGTTGTTGTATTATATTATTTCTTAGAAATCGCTCATCCACTTGTAACACCGGGTTTTGGGATGATTAATTGGGTATCTTGTATTTATTTCCAAACGCTCTTTTATTCACATGGCACAGATTTGTCTTTCACCAGTAACATTGAAGGAAAATCTTGGTTTTCAAAAATTGTTAAAATTGGAATTTAATTAAGTATTTTAGTTGGTTTGCCTCACAGCGATGTCCAGTGCCACCACGACCCTTAGTGGATTTTGGGTCGTGACAATATGGTATTAGAGCACTAGGTTCCTAGGGTCTCATGAATCATGAGCAAGTCTCGTAGAGTCTCGCGGATCGGTACGGAGACGTCTGTACTTATTCTCGGGAGGCTGCAGGACTGTTAGGAGTACTTCCCTTCTTGATTCCTCATCATGCGATTTGATTCCTTTGAGGCTTATGCCTTTATTTCTTTCCTATTCAATCTTATGCAACGCAAAGCCCTTGCTATTCATCGAGAATTGAAGAATTGTAATGATACTATGAATATGGTGCGGGATGTTTCTCCCCAAATAGTCGTTTGAGCTATTATCGTCGCCTTGTGGAAGGATATTTTATTGTTTCAGCCCAGTAACGGTACTTCTGAGGGCTCTAAGGCTAGGCACAAGTTGCCATGATGCTTATGAACAATTGTTCCACAGTAGTGATATGATGGTAGGATATTTCCCACGTTTCGAGGAAGTGAATGACTTGAAGGGAGGTTTACTCAGTGCATAATGTAGAGATTTAGTATATTATTTCCGACAGGGAAAAGGCAATCGGGCTAAGAATGTGCAGATTCGGGATGATAGAGTAATGAGACTTGGTATATACGAGAGTGGTGGAGCTTTCTTTTATGAGGGGATGTCGTTGTCCTTATTAAATGCACTAAGGTCGTCAGTGTTGCGATCTTCTACAATTTGCCTTTGGAGCAAGCTATTATGAAATAGTATCGGAAATGCGGTTGTCAGATATCGTTGGGTGCGGTAGTTCAGGGTTGAATTAGTGTTTCTAATGTCGGTGGTATGAGAAAGATGATCTTCCGAAAGGTGTAAAGTTAGCAGCAATTGTGGGTTCAAGTGCCGCGAAGATAGATTTTATTTAAGGCAGCAGATGAGTAGCAAAGGATGAGGAAAGACATGTGGGAGGTGTTAGGCGATGGCTAAAATTTCTAGAAGGCCGAGTATAAGAGGCCAAGGGTCGAGTAATCGATTAAGGGTATGGGTTCCGCCAAAGTGGGAGAGTGGTAGAGTTGCACATGGGCTATTATGCGGAAGGAGATTTGATATAATGGAAGGAGCTGCAGGAAAAGAAGAAGGATACAACATAACTTTGAATGGGGAGGATGTTGCCGAAAATTTAATTGATGTCCATGAGGGGTGAATGGACTTGTGCAACTAGAGAGTGAGCTCAGACTCGGGTGGGTTATTCCCTGTGAGCAGGTTAGCAGTCGCATAGTTGGCGAAGCTTCTGCGAAGAATTTTATTAGTTATGCAGCACAGAGATCGGTCGTGCAAATGTTGTTGATGATTCAAAGTATAAAGAGAGGTTTTATAGTAAGATTCCAAGGATTTTGGTGGTTGATTGCGCAAGGTTACGTCAATAAGAGATAAAATTCCTGGTGAATGCCAGAGTCGTATAATGATGGCTTCAAGCTAAGTGGGAGAGTCCCACCTCCTATGATTGGGTTGCATGGTTAACTACTTGCGAGGTTTCTGATTATTAGCATATTAATGGGTTACTTTAGCTATGGGAAAATAACATAAGTGGTAATTTGAGCAAAGGAATTATTAAAGTTGTGCTAACGTTGGCCTTATTGGCCCATGTTCAGACTTGTGGAAGGATTCAGGATTGTGCTTTGTAAAGATGCGGGCTCCAAGGGAAGTGATTTTTCCAGGTGCTTCACCAAGAGGGTATTCGTGTGATAGAAGATTCATGGAGTTTATTATATTCGGGGCCAAGTCAGAGCAGGTGGCTCTCAACAACGGCCCTAGTGAATTCAAAGGATATGGAGTGTGTTAAGTGTTGAATGGAGTTATCATTATTTCTATGGAAATTAAGGATAAATTGGAAGAAGAGGGATTTGTTAGACATAATTGGTATGGCATGTTGCTGTTAGTGAGCAGTTCTTTCAACGTGACCGAGTTCTGCAAGTGAATTGTGACGGTACGTGCAAGGCTTGTCGGTCGCCGTAGTTGGTGGTATTCAAAAAGTATTCTACTATTGTGACCTGATACATGGAGGTGGGCCCCGGAAGGGCTATGGTGGCTTAGACCACTACTTAGAGATTTTCATGTTCTACGGTTATGAGAATTCACATGTGTGTTGCTATGGTTCTCCTGAGGTGAGTTAAGTGAAAAGCTTGTATATGATAAAGTGTTAGCCCGATAGTGGTTCCGAAGCTAGGATGAAAAGCGTGTTCTATCATGTGTTGGCATGTTAGGTGCAGTGAGTAGTATGGAATCTGAAGTAAAGATCAAGGTAATAGCTCGGTGTGGACAAGGATGTCACAAGCTCAGATGAGCAGGAAAGGAGTTTCGATGTTTAAGGTAAGTTGGTATTATCTTTAGCGTCACCTGAGATCGGTGTTTTGTGAAAAAGCCTTTGTATCCTGGTTAATGATTCTTGATCGCTTTTCAGCGTTAGTGAGGTCAGTGGTTTGGAGGTACGACCCAGTTATTTGTTAGGGTAGGTTGTGGGAGTGTGTCCCACATGAAGATTGTATAAGTGTGGCAGGTAGTCACTTGATTGATTAAAGACTTAAACCAAGTATGAAGGTTGTGATAATATCGTTGATTCGAGAATATATGCCTGGAGGGCACTCAGTCTATTGAGTTGTGGACTGTGGATGATTTCTCCGACTATGATGGATGTTCTTATGTGTTATGAGCGAAGAGGAGTTATTATGGGCCTTGAAAGGTAATTAGCCTAGTTTAGTGCGATCAGAATCGGCTTGAGGTCGGTGGATGGATTTAAATGTAAATATGGGCTCTATATCAGGCTAGATATGTTCATTTCAACACAGCGCTCCTTAATGGAAGAGTAGTCGGGGTGTTATTTTGTCATCAGCTATTTCAGGTAATGATGTATTGCGCCGTGCGAGTTGTGAAACGGCATGGTGAATTCTTTTTGTGTTGAGGCTCTGCGTAGAGATGATGTTATATGAGCAGGATGGCTTTTGAGACTTTAGATCGTATATCGCACCTAAGTTGTGCTTGAGTTTTCTGGCTTCTGGCGATATATGTCTTCCCAGTGATGGAATTATGCACTTAGTGTGCATATGACCGATATTCGGTATATTATTGAAATGAGCAATCTAGCTCGGTGTGTATCTCCTTATCCGAGTTTTATGGGTGGATCGGGTGGCACGTCGCCATGGTTATGTTGTTCAGATCGAGTTGTGCGCCGCAACGGTGTGAAGCTGAGTACAATTCCCCGTATCTGTTTTTATGTATTTTGTTTCCTATTTTATGAGGAAAGCTTATATTAGTTGTGTGCTTGCGTCACATGTATGATTTGCGAGCGAGGTGTTTATTTAATTAAGTTGACCGCATCGCATGTATGATTCGCGAGCGGTGCAGTTGAACTTCCTTCTCAAAGTTTGCTTTCCTTTATATCGCGTTCGATATGGTAGCCTAATGGTACACTGTAGAATCATATGAGACCTTTGGTCATGTCGGGGTGGCTTATTTCCTGAGCAGTTCGTACTGGGTGAGACGAGGTCATTGGATTTAGGATTAGTGCAATCCGACCATATGGAGTATATTAAGGAGCTAAGACCATTATTTGGTTCAGAATGAGGTGATGGTTCTTGTCAGGAGTATAGACCCAATAATTTGTTGATTCGGCAGTCGGTTATGAATTTCTACATATCTCTTCCGTCGTGGCAGTATTGTAAGAGTTAGAGTAAGAGCTATACATATCATGAGGTGCGTTGTGAGCATCGGAGTCATGGAATTTCGACTAAATTGATTAGAGAATGTTATTGTGACCCTATAAGTAAAATGGTGCAAGGTGTGAATTCAGCTAAGGTATGCAGTCACGTCTTGGTAAAGTGTATAGTGATTGATATGATGAGCGTATGTTGGAAATAGGTCGGGCATAGAATTTCGGATGTTGGAATTAGGCTCTAAGGCTTATTTGCTTGAATAAAAGAAAACATCTT
The DNA here is from genome assembly GCA_026770625.1 of Nicotiana glauca. Lineage (NCBI taxonomy): Eukaryota > Viridiplantae > Streptophyta > Magnoliopsida > Solanales > Solanaceae > Nicotiana > Nicotiana glauca. The sequence goes on from MU714397.1 coordinate 17,883, forward strand.
CAGAATTTATCGAGCTAATGTGCTCTACGGAGTTGTGGTAGCACGGGAAGGTGCATGAGGTGTTAAATAGTGATTTCAGACTACTTTAGTGTAGTGCTCAGCACGTTCGAGGACGAACACATGTTTAAGTGGGAGAGAATGTAACGACCCGACCGGTCACTTTGAGCTCTAGCACCTCGTTCAACAGTTTAAGGCCATGAGCAGCTTCACTTCAGGTATTATGACTTGTGCCTGCGGTCGGAATTGAATTCTGGGAAGTTCGGAGTTGATTTGGAAAGAGTTCTCATTTCGGAAGCTTAAAGTTGGAAGAATTAACTAGGACTGAATTTTTGAGTAAACGACCTCGGAATCAGGGTTCGAAGGTTCTAGCAGGTTCGTATAATGATTTCGAACTTGGGTGTATGTTTGCGTCGGATTTTTGATGACTCGGGAGTGTTTTGGCGTCTATTGTGGAAGTTAGCATTTTGGAAGAAATTTTATAAGTTTGGCTTGAAGTGCATTTCAATGCTATCGATGTCTGTTTGGGATTCCGAGTCTGTGAATAGCTCTGTACGGTAATTCTGGAGTTAGGAGCGCGATCGAAAGTGAATTCGGAGGTTCGTAGGTCATTTTGGAGTCATTTGGCTAAAGATAGAAATTTGAAGGTTTTTGAGAAGTTTGACCGAAAGTTGACTTTCTGATATTGGGGTCGGAATCCGATTCCGGAAGTTGGAGTAGGTCCGTGATGTCGAATATGACTTGTTTGTAAAATATGAGGTCAATCGGACGTGATTTGATAGGTTTTAACATCGAAAATAGAAGTTTGAAATTCTAAGGTTCATAAAGTTTGGATTGAAGGTCGATTCATGATTTTAGCGTTGTTTGATGTGATTTGAGGCCTCGAACAAGTCCGTAATGTGTTTTAGGACTGAATGGTATGATTGGTTGGGGTCTCGGGGGCCCCAGGTGGATTCCGGGTGGTTAACGGATCGAAAATGGAATTTTTGGAAGGTTGAGGTTGCTGGTTGCTGTTATAACCGCATCTTCGGTTTTTGGACCATAGATGCGACACTTCAACCGTAGATGAAGTTTGGGCTAGAAGTGAAGGGACTGCAGATGCGGTCATTTTTCCGCAGATGCGGGATCGCAGATGCGGTTCCTTTTCCGCAGATGTGGTCATTTTTCCGCAGATGCGGAAATTGCTCGAGGCAGAAGGGTATTTTAAAATCGGGGTTTGAGTTCATTTAACCCATTTTTCTCTTGGTATGGGCGATTTTGGAGAGCTTCAAGTGGGGTGTTTTATCATCATCGACAAGGTAAACTAACCCCACCTCTCTTGAGTTAAATATATTAATTTTGTATGAATTTTAGCATGTAAGTTTGTAGAAATCAAGGGTTTGAGGAAAAACCTAAAAAATTAGTATTCTTGGATTTCGACCATGATTTTGGGTATGGAATTTAGAGAAAATTATATATTTGAGTTTGTGAAGCTATGGGTAAATTTATTCGTCGAAAATTTTGAAAATCCGGGCACGTGGGCCCGAGGGCGTTTTTGTCAGCTTTTCGATCGGGGTTAGGAAGGTTATAAATTGGGTTTTAATGAATAATTAAGTATATATTAATGGATTGGTATCATTATTGGCTAGCTTTGGAGCTTCACTCATCGATTTGAGTCTTCGGAAGGGCGTGGAATACCGGTTATGGATCTTCGGAGTGAGGTGAGTCTCATTTCTAACCTTGTTAGAGGGAATTGTCCCCATAGGTAAATTAATTGGTTATGTGCTCCTATTTGTGGGGGCTACATACGCACGAGGTACGAGAGTCCTTGCATAGCTACTATCATGCTATTGTCCGGGTAGTATAGGACCCAAAAACATGCTATACTTGGATTAATTATAAACTTATTGACAGCTCGAATTGCTTAAGCCACATCGAATTAATAAATAAATTTCAAAAAAGATTAAATTTCTTTTCTTTAATTGTTAAAAGAGAAAGTGGCTTTTATTTGAATAAATATTCCCCGATAAATTCTTAATTGGCTATCTAAGCATGTATTTCTATATGTACCTGCATCGCATGCATGATTCGCGAGCAGGGTGATTGTTTAATTTATGTTGACCGTGTCGCATGGATAGTTCGCGAGCGGGGTAATAGACGCATCTATGGTTCGCATCGTTCAACCCTCGGCAATGCACAGTTTATTTTCTGTTGGAGTGGGTCGTATGCCTCGGCATGATTTGCGCATGCTTGTATTGCTTGCCTTGAAACTTATTAAAATTGTTATAGCCTCTTTCCGGCTTGACAATAATTGTATAAATGATGAAAAGGAATTTGAAAATTTCCTATAAAGGAAAAATTGTGCATTTGCTTCAACCTATCGAATTATATCATGTTTATAAAAAATCTGCGATATAGCATATTATTGATATATCATTATTGGACCACCAGTAAGTGTCGAAGTCGACCATATCGTCTCTACTTCTTCGAGATTAGACGGGATACTCATTGAGTACACGTTGTTTTCGTACTCAAACTACACTTCTGTGCATTTTTGTTGCACAGGTATATGTAGCTCTAGCGGCCTACTGGGCGTAGCAGCATGGTTGATACAGAGACTTAGGTGAGCTGCACTTCTCGAAGCGACATGCAGCCAGCAGAGTCTCTTTCAGTTATCCATATTTATTTTTTGTCCAATATTGTATTCCGGACGGTTGTTGTATTATATTATTTCTTAGAAAGCGCTCATGCACTTGTGACATCGGGTTCAGGGATGATTAATTAGGTGTCTTGTATTTACTTCCAAACACTCTTTTATTCATATGGCACAAATTTGTCTTTCACCAGTAACATTGAAGAAAAATCTTGGTTTTCAAAAATTATTAAAATTCGAATTTAATAAGTATTTTAGTTGGCTTGCCTGACAGCGGTGTCCGGCGCCACCACGACCCTTAGTGGATTTTGGGTCGTGAAATAAGTTATCCAAATTTCAGTTTTCTATTTTTGTAACAGAAAATTAACTATTCTTCAGCTTTTCCTCTTTATTTTCCCTCTTTATTGTTTAGTAAATAGCCATTTATGTAACGGCATTTATATTGTAGTTGTTTTGCATAAACAGCCATTCTGAAGAGTTGCACCTCTTCAGATTTCAGCCCAACTTTGGCTATAAATACAACACTATTATGCTCAGAATTTCACTACGATTTTTGAGTTTCTCCTCCTCCTTCTACATAATTTAAACATCAAACAAAGCAACAGTAAATGTGATTTTCTACCGAACTTTTTGTTCGTTGAAATACTGGGGTTTGAAGAAATAATCCATATAACCTTGGGTACTAGGAGGGGATTAAATTCCTTAAGGAAACACTATGAATTCAATGGGCTCGAATTGGTTTTCTGATATTTCTGTTTATGTTCATTTCTGTTTATGTTCATTTATATTTCCAGAATTATTTTAGAAATACAGCATTATAACAATTTTTTCCTAGAAGGCCCCGCATCATTAAGAGTATTCTACACCTCATATATAGTTTTTTCTTTTCAACTACCATCGCAAGACATTATTTTCACACTCAATAATCTCCCCTTGATTACTACTAACGAGAGATTTTCTTTGCACAATCAACAATCTCTCCCTTGATTATTAAAGCTAGCTTCTATCATCTCCATGCTACCTTTGGCATGGTAAAGATAGTATATCGAGCCTCATATTGTCACTTCATCATCTTCATACTCGTAAACTAGAAAATATCAAATTCTAAATAATATAGATTTCTTATTCTTGGTTTAATTCCTGCGTCTTTTCTTCCCCCTTCGTATATACACATATGTTAAATTAATCATACACTTTTACACAGATTCACAAACCAGTGTTTACACAAACGTAAAATGGTTAAAATGTGTTTCTACATAGCCTTTTATGATATGTCACTTAATGATGGCTAAATAATAGGGAAAACACATAAGTTGCACCCTATAATTGTCTGAAAAATTACTTACACACTTAACTATTACGTGTGATATATTACCCCGTATTCTTATTTTTGGTGGAACTATGTGACGACCCGATAGGTTATTTTAAGTACTAACCTTTATTTTTATATTTCAAGGCCTCTATTAGCTCGGTTTGATGATTCTTGGTTTGCGTATGTCATCCGTGTAACTTTTTGAAATGGTTTTATGTAAAAATTTAAAGAAAATATAATATTTCACTTTAAAAATAACTTGAGTTGATCACCGTTATATTTTATGTAAATGATCTCGGATCAATATTTTGACTATTCTGAGATATTCGTACTATGATTTTGAACTTGGGCGTATGTCCGAAATTGAAAATGGAGGTCCCTAGGTTGATTTGACTCATTTTTTTGAAAGCTAGTAAATTGAGGGTTTGAAAATTTGCTAAGTTTGACCGTATGTTGACCATTTTGTTAATGGATTCAGTTTTCGATTTTGGGACTTGGTATAGGTCCATTTGGTTATTTGAAATTTGTCTGCAAAATTTAATACGATTCAGAGTTGGTTTGATATGATTCAGATGCTTAGATGTGATTCTAGTTGTTCTTGAGTTTTCCTTTTAAATTTCATTCGTTTTAATGTTTAATTTGTAGTTTTAGATGTTATTTGGGTGATTTGATCACGCAAACGAGTTCATATGAAGTTATTCTACTTGTGTACATGTTTGATTTGGAGCCCGGAGGGCGCGGGTGAGTTTCAAATGCTTTTCAAACGTGTTGGGGATTGCTGGTACTAACTGCTGGTGACTCAGGTCTACAGTTCTCGCAATTGCAAGATCTGGCTATTTGCAAGCTCACATTTGTGGTTAAATGATTGTCACACCTCCTTTTTCACTACACCCACAAGGGCGTAAAGGAGTTTTTTCAATTAAAGGACAATCGGAACGGGATTTATTATTAAGAAACAGAGTCACCACTTGGGAGATTAATGGTGTCCCAAGTCACCGATTGAATCCCGAACCAAGGAAATTATGACTCTGTTAACAGTCCGCGAACCAGAAATCTGAGTAAGGAATTCTGTTAACTCGGGAGAAGGTGTTAGGCATTCTCGGGTTCCGTGGTTCTAGCACGGTCGCTCAACTGTCATATTTGATTTTATCTGATTTCAAAACATATTCTAACTTATGTGCCTTTATTAGTAAACCGCTTTTATTTTATTTTTAATAAGAATTACAACGTCGTGAAAATGCGTCTCGAACCACGTCGCACCAGTGCACCCGTGATTGTTAATACATTTCGACTCTGTTGAGATTTGGATTTGGGTCACATCAATACGCACCCGTATTTAGGGAGGTAATATTTAAAATACGTGCCTAAAGCAACTATGCGTTTATTATCTTTCGGGAAGATCGTGAAATTCGCTAAACGGTTCTCCCGAGTTTCTAAGTATTTTTATATAGCACTTATTGAGGGCCCCGCGGTTTATGTTTTTTGTTTGGCGAGGCTCGCCTCATCAATTTTATTTAAAATCCAATCCTAAATCAATCTATAATTTCTATTTTTATTTGACTCTAAGAACAAAAGAAAAAAAAATAAAGATCCTAATTACTTAGCATCATGAAGTTCGAAATTCAAATTTAAATTCGGGTCTGAACAAAAGGGAAGAGCCTCCTAGTTCGAACCTATTACCTAACTTGAACGCCCAAGCTTCTATTATGTCAGACTGGGAATTGTAATCTTCCAACCAAGTCCAAATTGATGGACTCAACCAGTTCGTTCATAATTAACTTATTCAAAGCAAATGTGATGGCTATCGATTTGAATTGAGCAAGAAGCCCATATCTAATGAATCAAATAACACATTGAAGACAGACGTAATGAATATCAATATAGGATGACAATGAAACTCATATCGAACCTAATTCGATTTTTTAAAAACAGATTGCGGAACTCAACGACCAACACACTGGTTCCAACTTGTTTACAAACTTAAACTGTTTATGACTTCGAATTTTAAATAGAAAATTGCTAAGCTAAACAAGTATTAACTATACTAATCTAAAAGTAAGTAACTACAGATTCACCGTCTAGTAATATTATTAATACGATTCAGCCGGTCCAGTATTATGTATGACAACAATACTAATCAAATCTTAATGAATTACTTGTTTTGTTTAATGCTGGCAGACTATAAATTGGAAATCAACGCAGTCTGGTTCCAATTGAATATGAGCCCAAACTACACGATTCTAATAACATGAACTAACAAAAGCTAAAAATTACTAACTGTGAAATTCACAAGGGAATGCATCGAACAGTGTAACAGTCCCAAGCATCACTTATACAATCCATGCATAACTATTGTCCTTATAATGTAAAACAAGTAACTAAGCATCAACTAAATTCACGTAACTAACAACTTGAATTATAAACAATAAACAACGTCCCAATAAGCTCAAATCTGGTGAGCAATTTCCAATTTGACTTCAACTCAAAGTCACATCGAATGTAATTCACAGAAGTGTACCTGAAAGTAGAAAACAATGTGTAAACGTGTGATTTTTGACCCTCCCCAAGAATTTTCACATGTTTTACGCTCTTCGCGGGGTGCGGTAGCGCCGAAAGGAGGTGCGACACAATGAAATTGAGAAGAAATCAGCATAACAAGCACAGCAGCAGCAGTCAATGAGAACCAGATCAACAGCAAACTCAATCTCAACCCAGAAAATACACTCAAACAAAGCCCGGACAAAGTTGTAATTTCAACAGCAACCACAAACAACCAAAAAAATGACTGAACCCAAAAACAAACTGCTCGACAGAGTTGTAATTTTTCAGAGTGTTTTTTTCTGTGTATTCTTATATGTTTCAACCTATCAATTTTTCAGAGTTAGACTCTTGTTTTTTTCTTCTTCTATCAGAATGTGTTCTATGTTCCCTCTCTCTTCAAGACAGAGTGCCTTAGACCTCCGAATATTCTCTATTATTTTCTCAATGTTTTTTGTCTCTCTCCCCTCTTTCCTGTGTTTGGCAGAATGTCTATCCTTTTATCCTACTCTAATGTTTTCAATCAACTTTTCCTTTCCGTATTTTTAGGCCTTAGTGGATAGTTAATCATTCTATATTAGTCCTTAAAAATAGAAAGTTGTCTTCCACTATTGGTATCTTTTAACTATTTAATCCCACTTAATATTATCTTTTAACTTTTGACTAATCCATTAGTACTTTACTCATTACCTAGTGGCCCCCCTAATTAATAAACTAAAGAATTAGTTTAATTTAAAGGCACATCAGGACCCTACTGGACAGACCACTCAAGTTTGAACCATCTTCAAACTTTCAGTCTCCCCAAAATAGCCTTGACAACCCCTGTGATTTATCCTAGGACCCGCTACTGTGCCTCATCAGCTATAACCAATTCAAACCTAATCAACTTAACTAATTAATCTCATTACTGACTCCTAATCAACAAAAGCACATCAAAATTGAATTCAAACTAAAAACACCAGTTATAACCAATCCTTAACACAATCAATCAACAGAATCAATCATCTACTGAAATAGATGAACTTAAACCAACTAGACGAATCATATACTTAATTGAATTGGCAAACAAAAGAAGAAACAGCCAGAAAAACTTTAAAGGGATTCACAGATTCAAATGACTAATCAATTCAGTTCAATCTGATGAACTGAATATACCAACAGGTTTATTTCAACACAAAATTAGAACAGAAAAGAAACGGGAGGGTAAACCTACTGGAATGAATCAAAAATTAAATTATTATCATGTTAATCTAACATTCAAGCATAACAGACTAATCGACGACACGTATTCAATTGATTGCACAAATTATAACATATAATTATCAACAATTAGAAAACTTGGACCAAATAAAAGGTCTAATGGAGAGGAAGAAGAGAAATAAACAAAAGATGAATAACAAACCTATTTTAAACAAACGAATAATTGATTGAGCTATTCAGACGAATATATATATAAAAAAGAAAAAGAAGATATTCAAGAAAACTTACTGATTTTTCAGATTCCAAACGACATGCTCTTCGAAGTCGATTTCCAGTTAGTATTATATGCCTATTTCGTCAGAAACAGGCCTATAATACTAACTAGAAACCAACTTGACCCTGACGACTTCGAAGCAGTCTCGAACCCCTGAACCCTAGATCCGTCATTTGATGAGTTTAACTCGGACTTGGACCAAATTGGTTAAGGATTAGGGGCGAGGGTGGTCTAGTGGATACCTGGTGTGATTTTGGGGTGGATTGGAAAACCCAGGGTTTTTGCTCGAATCTTCGATTGAAGATTCGAGATGGTTCGTGATGATTCGAGTTTAACGGAGTACGTATTTGGACTGGGGGGGTCAGATGTTCAAGGGGTGTTAGTTTCGTGGTCACCGGCATCGTTGTCGCCGGGTTTCCGGTGAGGGAATTGAGTGGCGGCGTTAGGGTTTGGTTTGTGGTTCATCTCTGAAGGAGGCGACTGGAATGGGGGGTGGCTTTGAGGGGGCGGGATGTGGTTTAGGAATATATACTAGGTCAAGATTGAATCCAAATCGTTCGATCAAGTGAAATCGACGTCCTGGATCAATTCCTTTAAAGGAAAACTGCGTCGTTTGGTTAAATGAGACAGGTTTGTCTTTGGGTGAACGGGCCGGGGCTGGTCCGGGTGAGAGAGGGGATTTTGGACCGTTGGATTGATGTTTTTGAACGGTCCAGGTATGGTGCCACTGAAACGACGTAGTTTCAGCCGTCTCTGAGATCAGTCGATTTGGGCCTGGGTTGGGATGTGATATTTGGGCCTGGTTTTTTAATCCAAAATTGGCCCAGTTCCGAAAACTCTTTATTTCAATTCTTCCTTTTCTTTTATTTTCTTTCTTAATTCCTAATTACCAAAAATTCTAAATTAAATTGTGAAACCAAAATTAACTTAAAAATACTAATTATCCCTTAATAATAATTATCACATAATATTAAATACCAATTAAGAACAAAATCACACAATTTGACATTAAATGCTAAAAACACAAAGTACATTATTTTTTGTGATTTTTCATTCTCGTAAAACAAACATAATTACTCCTAATTGTAAACTTAAATCCTAAATTCAAATGTGACATATTTTTATTAATTAAGATGAAAATAAACACGCACAAATAAATACCAATAATTAAAAGAAAAATGTCATAAAATCCACAAAGTTGCAAATGACGCAAAAATTATTTTATTCTTGAATTCTTTGGGAGTAATTTTCATAGATCAAAAATCACGTGCTCACAGTGATGAAGTCATTTGCGACAAGGGCTTGGTAGGTTGGCATTTTGCATTTGCGAATTTTTAATCGCATTTGCGAACTCGGGAGTTCGTATTTTCGACCTTTTGGGTCGCTTTTGCGACCTGGGACTGGAGGCAAGCAACTTTGCAATTGCGGTCAAGGGACCATCACAATTGAGAAGGTTTTGTCGCATTTGTAACAATTGTACACCTAATATACTATTCGCATTTGCGATCAGTGTCTTGCATTTGCAGCTATCGCAATTACAAATAATTGTTCGCAAATGCGATATCTGCAGCTGGGTAAAAGAGGGAAAATCGGGACTTACCTCATTTTTACACCATTTATCAATCCTAAACACTCTAGAAGTGATTATTCAAGAGACTTTTCTTACCAAAATTATTGGTAAGCACCTCTAATCTGCTTTCTTTCAATTTTCCATTACTTTACACGAGACTTCAACATCAAATATAGGATTTCTATGGTAGAAACTAGGAATTTAGCTAGAAATTAAAAATTTTGTAAGATTGAGATTTAGACCTCAAAATTAGGTCGGATTTTGAAACAAATCACATAACCGGGATCGGGGTGAATGGATAATCGGGTAGTTGGTTATAGTATTGTACATATACATTATAATTGGGATTGGGTTCCACACTGCAACGGTATTGAGTTTATATTGGGATTGGTTAAACGCTGTAACGGTATTAGGTTTATACTAGGGTCAGGTTGCACGCTGCAACGGTATTGAGATTATATATATATAATACGACATAATGGTATTGATGTTGTATATGGGATTGAGTTGCACACCGCAACAATATTGTTATTGTGTGTGGACCGAGTTGTACGCTACAACAGTATTGTTATTGTTTAGGGATCGGGTTGCGCGCCGTAACGAAGAAGTTATATTATGGTTATTCTTGATTGTTGATTCCATTACTGTATTATGTTGTGAAACTAAGTATTGATGATATTCTGGGGCCCTCTGTTATATATTTCTTATTCAAATTTTCATGTTAATTGATGTTTCTCTATTCTGTTATTGTTTTCTATTTATATCATATAGAGTTTTAGTGAGTGCCTCACATAGCCTCGTCACTACCCCGTCGAGGTTACGCTTGGAACTTATAGAATACATGGGCTAGATTGTAGTCATACTATACTTTTAAACTTTTTGTTCAAATTCCGGTGTAGATCCTAGCAATGCTTAGTGGAGATTGCTTGGACCATCATTTCAGGAGAGTTGAGGTAGATATGCACAGTGTTCGCAAGCCCTGAAGTCCCATTTCTATCTATTCATCGTTTATTTCGTTTTGAACATATGTATTTTTATTTTAGACCCTATTTTTAGTACTTTTAGCAGCTCATTCAATTGAGATACCAACTTATGAATTTAAACTAGACTGCGTTGGTTCTAGATTAGTATTATATTACAAAGTATTTCAGACTAATGTTCTTAATCATTTGCTTTTATACTAATAAATTGAATAATTGTTTAGCTAATATTGGCTTACCTAGCAAGGGGATGTTAGATGTCATCACAGCCACGTGATTGAAATTTTGGGCCATGACAAATAATGAAGTAGTAAAAATAAAAAAGATGAGTCACATTTATTTTATCTTTTAAGCTTCAAACGCACCTCATTTTCTTTTATATTTGATTCTTTCCCTGCATCATCTTTTGAGATTGTATTATGTGATGACCAGATAGGTCATCTTGAGTTTTAGAACCTAATTTTGTATTTTAAACCCTCCAATAGCTTCTTTAAGCCTTCCTCGATTTGCATGTGCAGACCGAATATTTTTTGGAAGGCGTTTATGTTAAAGACTGATAAAATATAAAATTTTGCCTAAAAATTTATTTAAATTAACTTTGGTCATTGTTTGTAGTAAACAGATCTGGATTCATATTTTAATGGTCCTAGTGGGTCGGTATCATGACTTGGGACTTGGGCGTATGCCCGGAGTCGAATTCGGAGGTCCCTACCTCGAGTTATTTCTTTCTGTAGAAATTTGAAAGCTAAAATGTTTTATGATTTTAAGGAATTGACTAATATTTGACTTTATTGATATTGGGTTCGTATTTTAGTTTCGTAATTCGGTATAGGTCCATTACTATATTTATGACTGGTCTGTCAAATTTGATGAGAAACAGAGTTTGGTTTGACGTGATTCGGATGTCCGGTTGTTAAAATAGAAGTTTTAAAATTTTCTTGAAAAAATCATATGATTTGGTGTCCGATTAGTACTTCTAGGCATTATTTTGGTATTTTAATCGTGCAAGAGAGTCTATGAGGTTCTTGGACTTATGTGCATATTAGCTTTGGAGTCCCAAGGGATCGGGTGAATTTTGGATAGGCTATGGATGATTTGAAACTTAGAAATTTTGGTTTTTGAGCTTTAGCTATCATCTGGTGCATTGTGCTTCGCGATCGCGAAGGGGATCTGAGCTGCGGGAGGATTTTATTCTATATGAACGTGATACCTTGGTTGAGAACACAGAGCATTGGGGGGCCTTCTCTACACGAACACGGCCAGTCGCACGCGAACACGTTGCATTAATTAGGCTGGGCTGGGTATTTGAGGTTACACTACGCGAACGCGAGCCCAGTTTCGTAAACGCGGAGGTTAGGAGGGCTAAACCTTCACGAAAGCGTTCAATCTCTTACGATCGCGTAAGCCAGTAAGGCTTTGCTCTTCGCGAATGCGTAAAGTTTCACGCGAACGCGATGAACACTTGACGACCAGTGATTAAAAAATAGACCAAAAAGGGGATTTTATTCGTTCTTTCTAAATTTCAAAACTAGAGAACACTAGAGGCAATTTTTCCAAGAGTATTTCTTTCCCAATTTATTGGTAAGTTATTATAACCTATTTTTTTCAATTTTCCATTACATTTCATAAGATTACCACCTAAAATCTAGAATTTTTTAAGGTAGAAATTGGGTGTTTGGGTAGAATTAAGGATTTCTGTAAAATTAAAATTTAGACCTCAAATTAATGTCAGATTTCGAAACAAATTACATAACCGGACTCAGGGATGAATGGGTAATCGGAATTTAGCCCGAATTTCGGGTTTTGACCAAGCCGGTCTGAGGTCATTTTTTGACTTTTTGGGAAAAGTTTGGAAATTCTAAATTCATGCATTGTAATTGATTCCTTCAGAAATATTTGATATTATTAAGTCAACTGTGTTTAGATACGAGTGGGTTGGAGTCTAATTTTAAGGGAAGACCCTGGTAGAGCTATGAGTTGACTGCAGAGTGAGGTAAATATTGATTTTAACCTTGATTTGAGGGAATTAGGAACTCGGACTATGTGCTATGTGAATTTTATGGGATGTGGCTTGCAAGGTGACAAGAGCTTATATGCCGCCAAATTACTTGTTTTCCCTAATTTTTCGCTTTTCCTTAATTATCTTCTTCCTTGTGTTAAATTTTATATGCTCTACATGCCTTCTATGCTTATTTGCTACCTGTTAATAAGTGTTTTATCCTGTTAATAAAGTTAGATCTTTTCATATTTTCATGATTTGCTGCTACTTGCCTTAATTGACTTAGTTGTACCTTCTAATTGTCATTTACTGGACTTGTCTTTTTGTGTAGTATTACTTATATGAATTCCATGTTGTACAATGTTTTCTTTATGGTTCAGCTTTGTATTCATTGATCGTAGAGGTTCTTGTAATTCGAATTATTAATTTGACTGTAGGTGACCCACCTTAGCCTCATCAGTACTTCGTCGAGGTTAGGCTCGACACTTATAGAGTACACGGGGTCGGTTGTACTTATACTACACTTTGCACTTCTTGCGTAGATTTCTAAGTCGATCCTAGCTACGGCTATTAGCGTGCTTGGATTGATCAGCTTTGCGAAGACTCGAGGTACAACTGCTCAGTGCCCGCAACTCCTAGAGTCCCCTTTCTTTTTTTTTTTAGCTGTGTACTTTCTTTCAGGCAACTTTATGATTTATTCAAACCATTATTTGTACTACTCTAGTAGTTCATGCACTTGTGACACCGATTCCAGGGTTGTATCAGATATTTTAGTTGTTGTAGCTTCCGCACTTTACTTTGGATTATTGCAATTATTTTAGCTCTTTCTTATTATTTAATTTAAATTGTTGAAAATGGATAAATTATTCTAACGTTGGCTTGCCTAGCAAGTGAAATGTTATGCGCCATCACGATTCCGAAAGTGGGAATTCCGGGTCGTAACAAGTTGGTATCAGAGCACTAGGTTATATAGGTCTTACGAGTCATCTTGAGGATTGGTATAGATGCGTTTGTACTTATCTTCTAGAGGTTATGGAGTTAGGGACAATTTCACTTTTATTCTTCTCTCTCGTGCGATTTTATTCTATCATTGATGATTGAACCCTTCTATTCTTGTTCTCTCGCAGATGGCGAGAACACGCACTGCATCTTCAGCTGGACATCGGAGCCCCCGATGGCAGCTCCTACTAGAGTTAGAGGTCGAGGCTGGACAGAGCTCAGCCTAGAGCTCGAGCACCAACACCAGCAGTGGAGCCTCAGGTAGATTTTGATGAGGAGGTTCTAGCTCAGACTGCACCTATTGGACCAGCTCAGGTCCTAGAGGGGTTCATGGACACCATAGTGCTTCAAGATGCTCTAATCCATTTGGTGGGCCTTAAGGAGAGTGTGGCCTAGGCCGGTACATTTCCTATGTCACCAGCCGTCTCTCAGGTTGGGAGAGGAGCACAGACTCCTGCTACTCACACTTCGGAGCAGATGGCTCCACAGTATCAAACTCCAGCAGCCCCGCCAGTTGGGGTAGTCCAGCCAATTCTTGCGGCGCAAGCTGGTGAGGGACATGACATGTCTTCTAAGGGCTTATTGAGATTGGACTAGTTTACCAAGCTCTTCCCAGAGCACTTTAGTGGTGCAACTTCTGAGGACCTATATGATTATCTTAACCGCTGCCATGAGGTAATATGGAATATGGGTATAATTGAGACCAATTGGGTCGATTTTGTTGTGTTTCAGATGATTGGTGTCACGACCCAATATATGTTAAAGGTCGTGATGGCGCCTAACAAAACTGTCAAGAAAGCCAACAATAATTGATTAATTTAATTACCCATTTTAGTATTTTTAAAATCATAATTTTTCCTTCAACCAAATAATAATAAATAAAATTTATAGAGTACGTGATAATATTTTTCCAACTACACCATTGGACAACTCATAAGTGCCCGCAAAACCTGGTGTCACGAGTGCATGAACATCAATTAGGAAGTAAAACAAAATAAAGGATCTGTCCAGAATATAAATTGGACATAAGAAATATAAATACCCTGAAGGAGATTCTCTTGGCTGGAGATCATAATATGGAATGCAGCTCAACTAATCCCCCACATCATCCACGCCTCTACGCCCAAAGGACCACCAGACATAATAGTATCTGCACAAAAAATATGCAGCAAGTGTAGTATGAGTACGTAAATCAATATATATCCAGTAAGTATCTAGCCTAACCCCGGAGGAGTAGTGACGAGGGGTCGACGTTGGTACATACTAGTGGTCCAATAATATCAAGTACAATAAAGAGGTGAACAAATATGCGGCAGAGTAAATAAACGAAATAAATAAGTATAAATACATGGTACAATTCTCTTCTTTACAATAACTCAAGCTCTCATATATATATATATATATATATATATATATATATATATATATATATATATATATATATATAAAGAGAGAGAGAGAGAGAGAGAGAGATATAGTGGACCTCATCAAATAGGTGTTATACTTCAAATCAGGAAAAGCTCAAGGGTACACTGTGTTCTTGCCAAATATCACGCACGATTTTATGAGGATATTGTGTAGAAATGTCGAGGCGTACAACCTAATCCCATCATAATCTATGCACTGCCGAGGGTCGAACGACACGAATCATAGATACATCTATTACATTGCTGAGGCGAACGATCCGCTCCCATGAGAGTGGTACATAAATCCTGCTGAGGCAATCGACCTGATTCCGTAAGATGTGAAACACATAATCCTGCTGAGGCAAACGACCCAATCCTATTAGAATAAGAAGATTTGACGAGTCCTTGACCCCACTCACGAATAAACGTGTGAGTTATAAATTCTTTAACAAAAACCTTTCAATGAAACATATATATCACGAAAACATGCGTAGAGGAGTACAATTATTCGATTACTAATCATGAACTCGTGAAGTCTCTAAAATAGCAAGTGTAATCTCAAGTAGTAATGTAAAATAGAAGAATTTAATAGGCGAGAGACTGCTCAAATAGTCCAGCTATAACATGATGTGAACCTAAGCCTACTTGGACAATAACATGAATATAGCTACGTACGGTCTCTCGTCACCTCACACGTACGTAACCCCCACAACAAATAGCGCACATCAATTTACAACACGTAGGGGTAATTTTTTCCTCATAGGGTTAGACAAGAGACTTACCTTGCTCCGAAGTTTCATAACCAGCTCCAAGGCCACTCTATCACTTAAAACCGATACCCGTCACTCTAAAACTAGTCAAACAATGTGAAAACCCATAAAAATATACTCTAATACTCACAACAAATCAATTTAAATATATTCCCAACTCCACTCGAAAAGTCGATAAATCAACCCTCAGGCCCATGTGCCCGAATTTCGAAAATTTTCGAAGATAAATACTTATAACATCACGAACTCAAATATATAATTTATTCTAATTTCATGTCCAATTTAGTGGTCAAGATCCAAAAATATCAATTTCTAGGTTTTTCTTCAAAATCCTAAATTTCTACAAGTTTTCATGTCTAAACCCATATATAATCCATGAATTTAACTTGCAAATAGGAGGGAATCACTTACCATGACATAGATGATGAAGATGGAGCTCCAAAATTGCTCCAAGACCGGTTCCCATGAAGGAAATGAAATGAAAATTGCTAAAATCTTGTATTAAATCAACTCACTGCCCATTCCGACCCTAAAATTTGGGATTTTTCATGGTAAAAATTGGGGGTTTGGAACAGGTGATATAGGTTGGATTGATACGGTGAAATAAGGGTGAATTATGATATTGGTATTGTTATATGTTGGGATCGAGTTGCGCAGCAATACATACATACATATATATATATATATATATATATATATATATATATATATACACACACACACACACATTACGGTAAAATAAAGGAGGATTCTGTGTTGTACGGTGAGATTGGGTTGCGCACCACAACAAGCTTTATGTTTCTATTTTTGGAGGTGTGTTGGTTTTCGGCATTTACTTATAGAACTTTAAGGATTGGTAATTCTGATTGACTCTGGTTTTCTTTAAGGATTTATCTATTTTCTTTAGTTAACTGCCTTATTTGGTTTTGTATTTTTCTTTTCCTATCTTTATTATATACTACGTACAAGTTATAGTGTAGGTGACCCGCCTTAGCCTCGTCACTACTTCGTCAAGGTTAGACTCTGCACTTACAGAGTACATAGGGTCGGTTGTACTCATACTACACTCTGCACTTCATGTGCAGATTCCTAAGTCGGTCCCAGCGGCGACTATTAGCGTGCTTGGATTGATCAGCTTTGCGGAGACTTGAGGTACAACTGCTCAGCGTCCACAACTCCTAGAGTCCCCTTTCTTTTTATTTAGCCGTGTACTTTTTTCAGATAACTTTATGTTTTATTCAGATTATTATTTGTATTATTCTAGTATTTCGTGCACTTATGACATCAGTTATAGGGTATTCTATTGTTCTTAGCTCTTTCTCATTATTCAATTTAAATTGTTGAAAATGGATAAATTATATTGTTCTAATATTGGCTTCCCTAGCAAGTGAAATTTTAGGTGTCATCACAATGCATACAGTGAAAATTCCGAATCGTAACATGTTTGTTTCACTAAAATTAAGAATATAAGGTTAAATAGGTCATCCGTAAAGGTTAAGCGTGTAATGACTTTTTCGGACACTTATTGAATGCAACTTATATATTTTTCCTAAATAATATGCACTCTCCTAATATAAAAGAATGAAAGTTTATATCAAGTGTATGAGTCAAGGTTAAAATTACATAAAGATACTATAAATATTTTTAAAAAAATCTGATTAAAAAGAAAAATATGTCATATAAAATAAACATAGGGAGTAATAGATAAGAATTTAAATTTTATATACTGAATATAAAACTACTCCCTCTGTTTCAATTTATATAAACATATTTTCTTTTTAGCCCGTGCAAAATAAAATGACCTCTTTCTCTATTTGGAAATAGTTTACCTTTATGCAATGATTTATAGTCACACAAAATATATGTGTTTCATTTTACACCACAAATTCAAAAGTCTTCTCTCTTTTCTTAAATTTGGTGCCCAGTCAAATGAATTTATATAAATTGAAACAGATGGAGTAATATTTATACAGTTAATGTAATTTATTCTCGCGGTTATAAGGCTATGTGTACGCTTAATAAATTAAGGAAAATATAAGTTTTAATTTTCTATAGTCCAAACAAACGCGTACCGGGCGAACGACTAAATGAAAAAACACAGGTAAAATAGTATTTAACCATAAATGTGAAACACGTGGAATTTGATGCTAACAGAGTAAGAATTAATTAATAATGGAGTTTTGACTAACGTCGCACCCTCCTCGCTAATGTTGGCGCATATATTTTAAAGTATTCATACTTCACAATTAATTCAGTTCACCTATAAAGTATTCATATTATATATATTCACACACAAAAGTGAAACATAGAATTAGCATCACTTGTTTGAAAATTCAAGTTTAGATATTCATATTGCGTTCCACGATGAAACGTAAATCAGGCCTGTATCCTAATTATTTGGAGCAGGCTCGAGATTAATTAATTGCAATACATTTTACATGACAAATAAAATAAATCAATAATAACTTTGACTGTTTGATCGGTTCAAATAATCAAATTCAATAACGCCGTTGTGAATATAAATGTAAGTCGAGTGAGTCATACAACTAAGTGAAAGACATATAGCATAAATCTTCACTATTATTAACAAAGGCGAATCCAGAAATTAAATTTTATGAGTTCGACTTTTAAGATTTTTAGCTTTGAACAAATTATATACTTAAAGTTATGAATTCATATCTACTATTTATGTAATTTTAATAAATTTTATACATATATTTTTACTCCGTGGTAAAAATTATGGTTCAATTGAACAATACATCCACCACTGATTATTAGAGACATGTAATTAAGTTTCTAATCACGCCATAAACTTTGTCCATTGTAAATCAGTTGGTAATTAAAATCTACTTGATCATTATATATTGCTATGAGTAGTTAATTGCAAAATTAAGAATCGGTTTTTATGAACAATCAAAGGAAGGGTGCGGGAAGCTGCCACGATCTGAATTTTCCACCCTCGAAAATCGTAATGGCGCTTACTAATGTGAGCTAGGCAAGCAGAATATTTAACAACTTACCTTTTTACCCATTTATACTCTTTAACAATTAAAAACAATAACGTTAAAACAGCAGAAAATTTAAAATAAGCGGAAAAAAAGCATTAGAATATCTGAACATGTATCCAAAATAACCTGTTGAGCCTTAACTACCCAGAACTGGTATCACAGTTTCAAAGACGATCTAAGATTTACTACATACAAAGTCTGAAAATATACGATACATGTTTCTGAATTAAGGAAATGAAACAGAAATAAAGGGATAAAGGGAGAGCCAGGGCCTGCGAACGCCTACAGGTCTACCTTGGATCTCACGTGGACTGAAGGTAGCCACCCAATCTACGGTCCAAAGTCAACAGCACTGGGATCTGCACAAAAGAGTGTAGAGAGTAGTATCAGCACAACCGACCTTATGTGCTTGTAAGTGCCTAGCCTAACCTCGGTAAACTAGTGACGAGGCTGTAACGACTCGACCGATCGTTTTGAGCTTTTGCACTTTGATCGCCAGTTCTCGGGCATGACTTGTCCCATGTTATGTATTATGACTGATATAGATCGTTGGTTTTGGTTTTTAGGAAAATCGAAATGAATTTGAAGGAACAATCTCAGTTGAAAGCTTTGAATTTGAAAGGTTTGACCAAGGATTTGACTTATTTGTATATGAGCTCGGATCAGAAATTTTTATGATTTTGTTAGCTCCGTTAGGTGATATGGGACTTAGGAGCGTGATCGGAATGCATTTTGGAAGCCCGCGGTAGGTTTAGGCTTGAATTGGCGAAAATGAGATTTCGGGCTTGCCGGTTGATAGGTGAGATTTTGATATAGAGGTCGGAATAAAATTCTGGAAGTTGCAGTAGTTTTGTTGTGTCATTTGGGATGTGTGTGTAAAATTTCAGGTCAATCGGACGTAGTTTGATTGGGTTTTTGATCAAAAGCGTATTTCGGAAGATTTTGAAACTTAGGCTTGAGCCCGATTTAATTTGATAGATTTGATATTGTTTGAGGTGTTTTGACGATTGGAACAAGGTCGAATAAGGTATTGGGTCATATTTATGCTTTTGGTTGAGGTCCCGCGGGCCTCAGGGTAATTTCAGGTGCTTAACGAGAAGTTAGATGTTGATTGCAGCTTCAAATTTTGTTGTTTCTGGTATTTTTGCATCTGCGGTTAGGGGACCGCAGATGCGGCGCTGCAGAAGCGGACGATTTATCGCAGAAGAGAAAAAGGGTCAGATGGACAGAGACCGCAGAAGCGGTAAGCTGACCGCATCTGCGATGTCGCAGATGCGGGAGTTTAGCCGCATAAGAGGATTTGAGAGGAATGTCAGGGACCGCAAATGCGGTTGAGGGGGCCGCATCTGCGGAACCGCAAATGCGGAAGAATGGTCGCAGATGCGGATGTGGCCAGATTTAGTAATTTCTGCAGAAGCAGAGTAATAAACGCAAAAGCAGTACCGCAGAAGCGGTTCGTGAATCGCAGATGCGAAAAATGTCTCGCAGAACATATAAGTTCCATTTCGCGAAATTGAGTTGTTTCACCATCTTTGGACTTCGACTTGAGAGCTTTTGGACGATTTGAGAGAGAGATTTCAAGGGAACTTCGTTAAGGTAAGAATTTCGGACCTAAAACACATTTCTATGGTAATTTTTTATGGATTAATATTGAAATTGAAGGAATTTAAGGGCTAAAAATGAAGGATTAGGGCTTGAGAATAAGATGCCTAAATTGAGGATTTGAGGGGTCATTTGAACTTCGATTTTGGTATTCTTGATATGTATGAACTCGTGGTGAGACGAGGAATCTAATGATATAAAAATTTCTGAGTTTAGAGAAGTGGGCCCAGGGCTCGAGTTTTTGCTAATTTTGGGATTTTTGATATTTTTAGATTGTTTTCACTTGGGCTTTGTTCACTTAGCATATTGTGACGTATTCGTTCTGATTTTGGATAGATTCAACGTGCGTGGAGGCCTATTCGAGGAACAAAGGCGTCACGAACTAGATTTGTAGCCGGTTCGAGGTGAGTATGATTGTAAATGATATTCTGAGGGTTTGAAACCCCGAATTTGCATATCGTAGTGCTATATTGAGGTAACATGCACGCCGGATAGCGAGTGTGGGGTAGAGCACAATTGGGGATTTTGACTTGGTCTGTCTCGATTGATGAATTTACTGTGTATTTGACTGAAATTTACTTGTTATCATCATAATTTTGGCTGATTGCCAAATTTGGGCTTCGTGTCAGCTATGTGAACCCTTCGGGGATTATTGTTGATATTTTCTCACTCTTTTGATTTTATACTTGAACTCAGTCATGTAATTTCCACTATTTTAAGAATCAACCAAGTTTATTTTGCTTTAACACTTGAATAATATTTCCAAAAATATTTTGGGCTGAGCATTATGTTTTACTGTTGCCCGAGTGGCCTGTGTAATTTTTGACTGAGTAAGGCCGAGGGCCTGTATTGTGAGGATACTTTTGGATCGGGATGCATGCCGCAGCAGTGAGATACTGATTTGATTTGCGGCCTAGGACCTAGATTTGATGCCACGAGATGGCTTGATATTGCGCTTGGGCCGTAAGGGGACCCTCCCGGAGTCTGCACACCCCCAGTGAGTGCCGTCGACGAAATATATGGATCGGGCTACACGCCGCAGCGATATATGGATCGGGATGCACACCGCAGCGATATACGGATTGGGCTGCACGCCGCAACGATACTGGTACTGTTCTATGTGTTTGCTTTATTTCATTTGTCTAACATTATCTGTTGTTTGTGCTACTTCATGTGATATCTACCGGATTGCCTGACATTATCTGTTAATTGAGAGTGGTGCCCGAGGGGCAGACTTCTATGTACTAGTTAGTTTGCATTCATTTGCATAACTATTGAAAAAGTCATTTTTTAAAAATGGTTTTAAACTGATCTAAGATATTTCTAAAGATTTCACAGCTTCACTGCTTTTCTCAAAAGGGTTTATACTGCTTTTATACAGCATGATGGTTTGCTTTACGTGATTTCTTACTGCTCGGTTGTTATTTACCTGTATTACTCATTGAGTTGGAGTACTCACTTTACTCCTTACACCTCGTGTGCAGATGCAGGTATTTGTTCACCCGGTAGCGGGTTTTGAGTTGATCGAAGGCTAAGTTATCAAAGTTTAGCGAGGTGAATTCCAACGTTCGCAGCACCGCATTTCTTCCTTTTGTTTATTAGTCTTATTTTGAATGTTTTCAGACCTTGTAGTTGTAGTTATACCCTAATAGATGCTCGTGACTTGTGACACCTCGGTTGTGTTTGGGTTGTATTCCACACTTAATAAAGAAATATCTATTTGGACTGTGGCTATTTAATTATGTTAAAACTGTGAATCAATATTTAACTATTCTGAAAAGGCGAAATGGGTTGGTTGGCTGGCCTTGTCTTCACGAGAGGTTCCATCACGATCGGATCGAGGTTGGGGTCGTAACAAGTTGGTATCAGAGCCTAGGTTACTAGGTCTTACGAGTCATGAGCAGGTTTAGTAGAGTCTCACGGATCGGTACGGAGACGTCTGTATTTATCCTCGAGAGGCTGCAGAACCTTTAGGAAAACTTCACATCCTTGAATTCTTATCGTGCGTCCTTAATTCAGCTTGAGATGGAACTCTTGAAAATCCTTCCACGCATTCACATGCGCGCATGAGAGCTCAGTATTAGATGTGACTTGATGGCTTGTGATCCCCCGATCGAGGGGCGAGATGTAATCTCTATGAGTTTATGTTGGGCCAGTCTGGAGGACTTGAGGCCGGATCTTTTCCTATGGCTTGAGCACCGAGGTGCTGATTGTGTGAGCAAGTGTTTTGAACTTATATGTTCGGTAGTGTCCCTGCTAGTGGAAGTGACGGTAGCGGCTAGGTGATGAGTATGTTAGTACTTCGAGGTATATCTACATGATGTAGGAGTGACGAGAAAGGCCTGCTGAAGGATAGAAAAACTATTAGGTACTGGAATTCCATCTTGATTTGAGGTATAGCCCCGAGTTATGGCTGTATGAAGGATCTTTTCATGTTTCCCAGTTGAGATTGAAATAAATTTCATGTTGCAGTATGAGTCCAGACTTAGGAAGATCAAGTGACTGCGCGTAATGCTTGTGACGGTGGAAGGTATACAAAAATGTCAGTTGAAGGCAAAGCAAGTGGATTATCTCATGCGGAGTGTTTTAAGGTTGTGTGATCCTTATTTTGTCTATTAGAAGATCTCATTTACAAGTGAAGAATATATGTTGAAATCTAAATTGGGTCACCTAGAGAGTGGGCTTAACTGTTGTGTGAGTGAATGCGAGATTTGCAGAAGAGTTAAAATTCTAGATGATTTGTGTTTCCACAAGCTTATGAAGGATTGGGTTTAATCTCACCATGGTATTATGGCAGCAATAGAGTATGTGCGCTATGCATTATTGAGTGTATTTTGATCTATGGCTCCGATCCAAGTGGGGGAGTCTGCGGTGAGAAATCGAGTGCACGGTTAGGTGCTATATGGGTTCTAGTTTGAGGCGTGCGGGCGAATCAGTTATGGCTCACAGAATTGAGACCGAGGATGGCTCGAGTAAAGGAAAATTTTAACAAGGTTATATGGTGCTTCGTAGGTGTGTGAGAATCGCAAGATGTCTTAAGTTGTTGTTGGTAAAGAATGCTCGGTGCATAGAGTAGGAAGATGCTTGTTTGTATTGGGAGGAGGTCGCATCCTGCGGTGTCAGGGTGCTAATGAGGCATAGGTGGTTCTGTTAGTTTGATCAGGCTAATTGCAGTGTAAATAGAGTAAATGAATCTCGAGAATGGTTCGAAGGTGTTCAAGATTCTACATGTAAAAAAATCAAGTGTCTTAAAGTTGTATACGTGGTTAGAAACTGAGTTTTATTGGAAGAGGTCAAGACTTGTGGTATTTCTATATTAATTATGGGATTAGATGTATCAGTAACAGGAAAGTAAAGGTAATGGATTTAGATTACAGGAAGCTCTTCAGAGTAAAATATTCTGGAATATGTTGTTTTTGGGAATGTTTAAGAAAGTATGCAGCGACGTGTGAGCCTTTGACGGTGTGGCTTTATGCTTGGTTTCATGTGGTAAGCCTGGGTTGAGTCATTGTGGTGCTACAGCAAAAAGGAATATCAAGTTGAAGATGAATCAGCAAGAAATTTAGATAGATGGAGTAGCTTGATGGTAGACCGAACCGGTATGGTAAGGATATGATTTGTTCCTTGTATGTGTCCGAGGTAATGAGTTCTTACGGGTATCTTGCAACAATGCTCTTGGGTTTTGATGGATTACTTTTTTGGTTGAGTTAGGAGGATTCAGTCCTGGCAGGTCTGATTTGTGCGAAGGGAACTCGGAGAGTCCTTGATGGTCTTTACCGCAGTTTGGAGATGTATATTCTCTATGGGCGTGCGGAGCATGGGATGTATAGTGATTTTCTTCTAGGAGGGACGAAAGGAAAGATTTTGACTATTGGAGTACGTAGATGTTTGTGGCTCGGAAGGGAGACGAGATTCTCATGTTATCCTAGGATGGTATGGTATATGCGATATGTCGGGGAGGATTGCGATTGGGTGTGTAAGGTTACTGTTTAGTTCTGAATGGAAAGTCATAAAATTCTTCGGTAGCACGGGCAGATTTAGGTGATTAGAGAAATGAGCATTAGATGATTAGGGTAAATGATCTTCAGACGATTAAGGGGATGGTATTGCTAATCATAGTGATTTGACGAAGGTATATGTTTCAGAAAGGGAAATGTGATTAAGTTGATAGTACTTCGATAGTACTGCGATGCTTTCTTGTTAGATCGACTGTCGATATTTGAGTTTGCTTGATGGCACAGGGGAATTTTAGAATTTCTTTCGTGGAATGATTTGGGTACTTAAGGTGTGATATGTATTCAGACGGCGAAATTTCGGATCAGGTATGGTGATTTGTGTGCTACATAGAGTTAGAGACGGGAGGTTCTCATATTCAGGCTATGTTGTGGTTGTAGATCGTGTGTGTCGGCTCTGTCTAGTGACTATCGAGGATTGGAGACCCGAGCGGATCTTTTGTCGCTTAGTATGTTAGATTTTGGATGTGATACTGGGTTCAGACTGGTTGTCTCTGTGTTGTGTTATTCAGAAATATTGCGATAAGGCGGCATTGTTGGCTATGCCGGAAAATGCCACGGATTGAGTGGCGATGTTAGACGGATTATGTCCTATTAGGGATTTTTATATTTCGAAGACCCAGTGGATGGCTGGGAAGGACTTGTCTTTCTTATTTGGGCTCTTGTGATGAGTGTCAGTTCTAAGGCTCTTCATATTGATTCAGTTCCGGTGGTAAGAGACTTTTCGGGTGTGTTTCTTGTGGCCAAGCATGTCGCCGGGCAAGGTTATTGATTTCGGTATTGATTTGGTACCTTGCACCGTATCGTAAAGCACCAACAGAGTTAAAGAGGTGGAAGGATCAACTTCAATTTTCCTTGATAAGGAGTTCGTTGGCAGGCCAATGTGGGTGAGTGTTCTATCTCGAGTCGGCTTGGTTGGCTCCGAGTTGTAATGTTGAGGGATGTGCTGATTCGATTGTTATTGAGCTTGTCAGTAATCTGGGGAGATCTATGAGTTACTTTTCTATGTTGTGAGGTGTTATGATTTGTTGGTTATAGGCACATGCGGTGCGGTTCAATTGGGGTCTCTTAGTGGAATTCAAGCGGGAAGAGTAATTGGGCGTTGTTCTGTGAATGGCGTATCGGTTTTTTCCTATCGGGTTGCGTGGTGTACGTTATTTGTTTCACCATAGGTGTAATGATATGCTTTGGTTCTAGATATCAATTGAACGTGGTTGTCGATTTCGAGCATAGTGACTTGAGGTATTTCAGGTGGAGCAGAGATTGGATAGGATCGCGCATTGCAGCGAAGCCATGGGGAGATATGACCTTGCGGGTTAGATTCGTGTGTTCTATTTCTATGATGCGAGATGGATTCTCAGCCGTGTGTTGTCATGGTACTGGTGAGCTTACATCTCTTTCATTTGGGTCAGTTTCATGATGTGAGTATGCTAGGATTGTTGCTTATTGGTGTGCGTATTATGCTAGTTGTGGCTTAGGCCTATATTGATGTGTCATGTCACCAGAGTGGTGTGTTGGATTAGAGGAGATCATTGGGATCATTGATGAATACGAACGGATTCGATTTCAGCATGTTAGAAGGATAAGATCGAGGTTCAGCTCGGAAATTTGCTATGGCATTTGTCAGGGGAGAAGTAGCTTCATGAATGGTTGACCTAAGAAGTGGTCGTGGTTTGGTGCGTGTTTCATTTATCGTTGGCAGTATATGAAAGTGTTGTAATGAGACTTTAGTTGATAAGCGGTTTTCTACAAGTATTCGGTGGTTGTGGGCAGCTGTTGTGAATAGACGTTATCGCTACGAGTGTTTGAGTTATGTGGTATATCATGGGATTGCTCCCGAGGTTGCAGGAATGGGTTATTACAGCTGGTTCGGGTCTATTCAGAGTATAGGTGCGAAGTTTTGATCGTATTGACGGTTTCAAAAGTGGAAATGTGGTTCGATGGCTTATGGGCCAAACTGGATTTTGTAATTTCAGTCGCAATGTGTTATCGGACCTATATGAGATAGGGTGACGTGGGATCACCCCCAGGTATACGCATGGTAAGGTTATTTAGCGATTGGTTGGCTTTTAAGACAACTCTGGGTACGTTCGAGGACGAACGTGTGTTTAAGTGGGAGAGGATGTAACGAGCTGACCGATCGTTTTGAGCTTTTGCACTTTGATCACCAGTTCTCGAGCATCACTTGTCCCGTGTTATGTATTATGACTGATATAGATCGTTGGTTTTGGTTTTTAGGAAAATCGGAATGAATTTGAAGGAACAATCTCAGTGGAAAGCTTTGAATTTAAAAGGTTTGACCAAGGATTTGACTTATTTGTATATGAGCTCGGATCGGAATTTTTATGATTTGGTTAGCTCGGTTAGGTAATTTGGGACTTAGGAGTGTGATCGGAATATATTTTGGAAGCCCGTGGTAGGTTTAGGCTTGAATTGGCGAAAATGAGATTTCGGCGTTGCCGGTTGATAGGTGAGATTTTGATATAGGGGTCGGAATGAAATTCCGGAAGTTGCAGTAGTTTCGTTGTGTCATTTGGGATGTGTGTAAAATTTTAGGTCATTCGGACGTGGTTTGGTTGGGTATTTGATCAAAAGCGTATCTCGGAAGATTTTGGAAACTTAGGCTTGAACCCGATGTGATTTGATATCGGTTGAGGTGTTTTGACGATTGGAACAAGTTTGAATAAGATATTGGGTCATGTTTGTGCTTTTGGTTGAGGTCTCGGAGGGGCTCGAGGTGATTTCAGGTGCTTAACGGAGAAGTTAGATGTTGATTGCAGCTTCAGATTTGTTGCTTCTGGTATTTTTGCATTTTCGGCTAGGGGACCGCAGATACGATGCCGCAGAAGTGGATGATTTATCGTAGAAGCGAAAAAAGGTGAGATGGGCAGAGATCGCAGAAGCGGTAAGGTGACCGCATCTGCGATGTCGCAGATGCGGGAGTTTAGCCGTAGAAGCGAATTTGAGAGGAATGTCAGGGATCACAAATGCGGTTGTGGGGCCCGCATCTGCGGAACCGTAAATGCGGAAGAATGATCGCAGATGCGGATGTGGCCAATTTTAGTAATTTTCGCAGAAGCGAAGTAATAACCGCAGAAGCGGAGTAATAACCGCAAAGGCAGTACCGCAGAAGCGGTTGGTGAGTCGCAGATGCGAAAATGTCTGGCAGAACATATAAGTAATTCCATTTTGCGAAATTGAGTTATTTCACCATCTTTGGACTTCAGCTTGAGAGCTTTTGGACGATTTGAGAGAGGGATTTCAAGGGAACTTCGTTAAGGTAAGATTTCGTACCTAAAACACATTTCTATGGTAATATTTTATAGATTAAGACTGAAATTGAATGAATTTAAGAGCTAAAAATGAAGGATTAGGGCTTGAGAATAAGAGGCCTAAATTGAGGATTTGAGGGTTCATTTGAACTCCGATTTTGGTATTTTTGATATGCATGAACTCGTGGGTAGACGAGGAATCTAATGATGTGAAAATTTCTGAGTTTCAAAAAGTGGGCCCGAGGCTCGAGTTTTTGCTAATTTTGGGATTTTTTATATTTTTCGATTGTTTTCGCTTAGGCTTTGTTCCCTTAGCATATTATGACATATTCGTTCTGATTTTGGATAGATTCGATGCGCGTGGAGGCCGATTCGAGGGGCAAAGGCATCGGGAGCTAGATTCGTAGCCGATTCGAGGTGAGTAATGATTGTAAATAATATTCTGAGGGTTTGAAACCCCAGATTTGCACATCGTAGTGCTATATTAAGGTGACTTGCACGGCGAATAGCGAGCGTGGAGTAGAGCACCGTTGGGGATTATGACTTGGTCCATCCCGATTGATGAATTTACTGTGTATTTGATTGAAATTTACTTGTTATCATCATAATTTGGGCTGATTGCCATATTTTGGCTAATTGACATATTTGGGCTTCGTGCCAGCTATTTGAACCCTTCGAGGATTGTTGTTGTTATTTCCTCACTCTTTTGATTTTATATTTGAACTCAGTCATGTATTTTCCACTGTTTCAAGACTCAGCCAAGTTTATTTTGCTTTAACACTTGAAATGATATTTCCAAAAATATTTTCAGCTGAGCATCATGTTTTGTTGTTGCCCAAGTGGCTTGTGTGATTTTAGACTGAGTAAGGCCGAGGGCCTGTATTGTGAGGATACTTTTGGATTGGGCTGCACGCCGCAGTAGTGAGATACTAATTTTATATGCGGCCGAGGGCCTAGATTTGATGCCATGAGATGGCTTGATATTGGGCTTGGTCTGTAAGGGGCCCCTCCCGAAGTTTGCACACCCCCAGTGAGCGTCATCGATGAAATATATGGATCGAGCATCACGTCACAGCGATACTGGTATTGTTTTATGTGTTTGCTTTATTTCATTTGTCTGCCATTATCTGTTGTTTATGCTACTTTATGTGATATCTACGGATTGCCTGACATTATCTGTTAATTGAGTGTGGTGCCCGAGGGGCGGACTTCTATGCTTATCTGTACTAGTTGGTTTGCATTCATTTGCATAACTGTTGAAAAGGTCATTTTTAAAAGAGGTTTTAAACTGAGCTAAGATATTTCTAAAGATTTCACAGCTTCACTGATTTTCTCAAAAGGGTTTACACTGCTTCTATACAGCATGATGGTTTGCTTTACGTGATTTCTTACTGCTCAGTTGTTATTTACCCTTATTACTCACTGAGTTGGAGTACTCACTTTACTCCCTGCACCTCGTGTGCAGATGCAGATATTTGTTCACCCGGTAGTGGGTTTTGAGCTGATCAAAGGCTAAGTTATCGAAGTTTAGCGAGGTGACTGCCAGCGTTCGCAGCACCACATTTCTTCCTTTTGTTTATTAGTCTTATTTTGAATGTTTTCAGGCCTTGTAGTTGTAGTTATACCCTAATAGATGCTCGTGACTTGTGACACCCCGGTTTGGGCTGTGTTTGGGTTATATTCTGCACTTAATAAAGAAATATCTGTTAGGACTGTGGTTATTTAATTATGTTAAAACTTTGAATCAATATTTAACTATTCTGAAAAGGCAAAATGGGTTGGTTGGTTGGCTGGCCTTGTCTTCACGAGAGGCGCCATCACGAATGGATCGGGGTTGGAATCGTGACAGAGGCTAGGGCCAGACCACCAAATAACCTGTGCAGTTAAATCATATACAACAGAAATAGAAATAGATAATTAAAACTAAAGTTAGGCAGGGGAAATATGCTACGGGGAGTAATAGATAACAACAAAACGACTGTAGGTTAACATAAGAAATGCTCTAAATCAATTACCAGCAAAATAAGGAAAATAGAATAACATGCACTCAAGTGATACCATTGCAGGCGTGCAACCCGATCCCATTACATATGATACCGTTGCATGCATGCAACCCGCTCCCATTTAATATATTATTATTGCAAGCGTGCAACCCGCTACTATTTTATATATTACTATTGAAAGCGTGCAACTCGCTCCTATTTTATATATTACCGTTACAGGCGTGCAACCCGCTCCCATTTCACATATTACCGTTGCAGGTGTGCGACCTGTTCCCATTCCTTTTATCAACACCAATCAAAGAATTCCGGCAAGGGAACAATAACATTAGCACAAATATCCCGGCAAGGGAATAATAATGATAATAACATCCCGACAAGGAGGACTGGGCATCCAGAATTTATTCCTTAAAAATCAAGCTCTGCATTCCAGTCTTGCATGGTGGCTTTTTCAAAACCCAACTCAGTTGTGGGCACAAGTCTTATTATATAATTATATAAAAACTACTAGTCTACAAAGAAAAAATAGTTCATCAATTTGGCGGAATATCATGCAAGGCTGGGAGTCTTGTAAAGTAGGATTTAAATGGAATCTAGCTTCAGGGAGACATGTAAAATTCTGGACAGATCCTTGGATTAACCAGAATACTTTACTTCGTAATTATATATATGGACCCTTTTTAGGTGCTGAGGAAAATAAAACTGTGTCAAGTTATTACTACAATCATAGTTGGCATTTAGATCAACTACCCTTTAGCTTACTGTCCTAGATACATACTATTATTCATAATATTTACATGGCTATTCAGCCTTCAACATATGGCCAACTCTACTGGGGTCTTACACCAACAGGTTTATTTTCTGTTAAATCCATGTATACTGCTAACTGCCATGAATATTTCAACTACTCCAAGGGAATGTTATAACTGGATTTGGAAATTACATATTCCTCCGAAAATATCTCATTTTATATGGCTAGTCTGCCATGATAGGCTACCAACGGCAGCTTATCTTAATAAGTTAGGTATTATCAATTCAGCTATTTGTACTCAATGGCATAGATGCCCTGAAACTGTACGACATATTCTCATTGAGTGTACACTAGCAAGACATATTTGGAATAAGATTAATATCTCAACAGCAGTGCTAAATTCTTTCCAATCTTTTGATACAAATCTACTGCTCTTTAAGGTCTTCATTCACCAACAATTACAAGTGAACTCTTACAATATTCTAAATACCACCTTGCTACCTTTTGCTTTATGGGAACTATGGCTTACACGCAATAGGAATACCTTTGAACATAAAAATTAGATCTAAATATCATGTCCATCTATATGAAGGCTGCTGAATTTTTTCACCTGACACACCACAAACGCAATACTAAAGCTTCCCAACCACTATATATTAAATGGCACCCTCCCAATACCCAATTTTATAAGCTTAACATAGATGGCTCTTGCTCACTTAACAACTCTAATTGTGGTATAGGAGGTATTTTTCGTAATCACCAAGGGAAGTGGATCCTAGGATTTGCAGGAGTATCAATGTCTGGAACAGCAATTCAAACTGAATTACTTGCTCTGCTCAAGGGACTAACCATTGTTGTACAACATAATTTCAAACCACTACTTATTGAAACAGATGCGCATGCCATACTCAATTTGTTCACCTCACATATACTGCCGTACACTAATATCCTAAATGATTGTAGGCTCTTACTCCGAAAACTGGATAGGCCAACCCTCAGAAGTGTTTTTCGTAAGCAGAACTGTGTTGTGGACAGTCTAGCCAACTATGGACCATAGCAGAAAAAGGAATCATGTATAATGTATAAAAGTCCACCACCTTCAGCTAGGTTATGTAATAGTAATAGTACTAGTTCCTGTACTACTGTATCTTATTTTGCTACGGATGTTTTAGGTTTTACTGCTTTTTCTACAGTTAATGGTTCTTCTACGGGAACCTCTAGTTTGGCTACTGGGTTTGTAAATCTGATGTCTATAATGCATCATCTAAACTGCTTCACACGAGTTTGATCAGATATATATATATATATATATATATATATATTCACCAAAAAAAGAAAAGAAGAAGAGTTATTCTTGAAAAATTGCCTTAGGGAGTTTATGTTTTGAAGAGATGTGAAAAATGATTGATTTTTGGCTGATTATAAAAATTGCAGGTTGCAGATATGAAAATTGCGAACAGACGGCCTCTGCTATGTTGGGAATTGCAAATACATTCTCACGTTTGCGAGCTGGGAAATGCGAAGAAAGCGTCGCAATTGCGACGACTAGCTACAAGGGAAGGCATCACATTTGCGATAGAATCCTCGCAATTGCGAGGATAGGCTAGCCTAGGCTTCTATCGCATTTGCGACATCCCCCTCACATTTTCGATATTGCATTTGCGAGCCAGGCTTCGCAAATGCGAAGCCTGCAGGCCTGCAATGCAACAACTGAAAATCTGAAATTCCTCAAGTCCAAAATACATCCCGTGGCCTATCCAAAACTCACCCGAGCCCTCGGTGCTCCAAACAAAACATACACACCAACCTAAAAACGTCATACGGACTCGTTCGTGCCTTCAAATCACTAAAATAACATCAACAACTATGAATTTAACATCAAAACCATGAAATTTCTCAAGAACTTCAAATTTCCAATTTTCTCAAAAACGATCTGATTCACGTCATTTCAAGTCTGTTTCTTACCAAATTTCACAGACTTATCTTAAATCACATATAAGACCTGTACCGGGTGCCGAAACTAAAATACGGGCCCGATATCATTAATTTTTAATTGCAATTCATTCCCAAATCTCATATATTATTTCAAAAAATAATTTTCTTTAAAAATTCATTTCTCAAGCTTGGAACCTCGGAATTCGATTTCGGGCATACGCCCAAGTCCTATATTTTCCTACAGACTCTCCGAAATCATCATATCACATGTCCAGATCCATTTATCCAAAATATTGACCGAAGTCAAATTAACTCATTCTATAGTAAAAATATTATCATTTTTTTCACAGATTTTCACATATTGGCTTCTCGGCTACACGTCCGGATAATGCACGCAAATTGAGATAAGACAGAAAGAAACTTTTAAGACATCAAAATATAAAATTTACTTTTAAAACAATTGATGACCTTTTGGATCATCACACAGCACGAAAAAGTAAAAAAGGAATAAATTATAAAGGAAACTTTTGGGAAGGATGATTAAGGAATATGGCATGAAAACGAGTGGCGTTTAAAGTAAATGACTGATTTGGGTCAAGTTGATTTTTGTCTACAAAATACTCCTTCGTAACAAATATGCAACTAATTACTCCTCCGTCCTAATTTATGTGCCGGTGTTCAGTTTTTAAGAGTGAAACAAACTTTTCTCCGACTTTTAAATATTTTAAATTATTTATAATCTATGTCACTTATAATACTTTTTACATACCAAACAAGTAAATCGTGTTTTAAAAAATTTAAAACTTTTATATTCTAATTCACCATCAAAATTAAGAGTCTTGGCTCTCAAATTCGAACTATAACACATAAAATGGGACATATGTAGTAAAAAAAAAAATGCAAGCAGTAGTAATGCTTTTTCTGTTCAATTTATGTAATACTTTTCTTTGGACAGTCTCAAAAGAAAAATAACATCTCCTTATATTTAGTAAATATCAAACTTTAAACTTTTATTTTACTATAAGTAATATGACTTAGCTTATAGCCGTACATATTTATTATTTATTTTAGATAATAAAATTTAAAAGACTTTCTTTTATTATTAAACTCAGTGCATAATAAAGCATCATAATCACATAAATTGAGACTTAAAGGAATGGTATTCAGTAATTTGATGAAGCCATGATGTTGTACTAATATTTACACAATTAACATAATTGCGATGTGTCCTCTTAAATTAATTAAAAAGATATATATGTTTTTAAGTTTCTCTTGTATAAAAACGTATATACGAACAAATAAACAGAAAAAGACACGTAAAACAATATTTAATCATGCACGTGAGGTACGTGGAATTTAATGCTAATATAGTAGTAAATAGTCGTAAAGGAGTTTTGACTCTTCATTAACACGTCGCGCCCTCCACGCCATGTTTGTGCATCTTTTAACCTTTAATACGATTATTTTTGTTTTTAAAATATACAGATACAAATATATAATGTATATGTATGGGCTAAGATAAATTATATTTTATTTATATCTTGGCCCATGTGGAACTGCTCTTTTTAATATGTTATATTATTATTTATGTTTATTAATTTCAAAGTAATTGAACATTACTCACAGCTATAACAGTATAGTTATAAATCTATAAATTAAATTTTGTGCGAATTGCTCCGAAAATACAAATGATTGAAATGTTAAATTTTCGGAGCGAACTGTAAAATGTCATTTGCCACGCAGTTTACTGCTCTATAAATATTTTTTTTTAAAATACAAGAATCTGCCGTGTCAAAATTAAATATTGATTACACAAAATTAAGTTAACAAAATTTAAATAATAGAACATATATTTATGACTTAAATTATAGTACTTATCCTTTGTTGTCTTCACCTCTGTGTCTTCTTTTCAAGCCGTATGTTTGTATGCAGACAAATGTAAAATATACTAGTATATGTTTTTGGTATTGATATTCTACAATAGTGACTTATTGTGTTTATCTCTGACCAAGATTCATGGTTGTTTTTATAGAAGTTAACATAAATTATAAGCACCTTTTTTTGCCTTAATCTTGATCTGTATTTTTTTTATTCACCTATGTGAAACTCCTATGATGATGTACATCTTTGTTTATATACATATTAAAATAAATTATAGTACCCTGTTTTATCACCGTCACCTTTATGAAACTTAATTCCTACATTATGTTGCTATAAAGATCCGTATTTATGTACTGCGCGCTGGCAAATTATTTTACTACATTTTGTCTTCACCTGCATCCATGAAGATTCTGTTTTAAATATACTGTTTCAATAATCTGTTTTTGTATTCAAAGTAAGAGACATTATTTTGTCTTCACCTCTATGATTTTATATTTTAAATTTAAATAAATCTACAGTATATGTTACATCGACTATGATAACTATTTCTACTGTATTTTAGACTTCACCTCTGTGGAACTTCTTTTTTAGTCTATTTCTATATTGATTTGTTAATTATATCCAGATTAAGATAAAATATGTATGCTTTTGTCTTCACCCCAAGGACACTTCATTTATTAATATATATATACGGCAACAATTATCTGGACAAAGATAGTATGTAAATTATTTTGTGTTCACCTCCGTGAAACTTAAGTATACTGTTACAAGTGCGACGTGCTACCTAATATTTTTTGTCATCACCTATATGGAATATCTTTTCTAATAATACTGCTACAATGATAGATGTTTACGTACAAATTCGATTAATGAAACTGTACTTATGTCTTCATATGCAGATTAACGTTAATCATATTCTAACATTGTCTTCACCTCTGTAAACTTACAGCTGCAAGTGTTACTTTGTTTCTTACCCTACCTGCTTTGGAGCTCGAATTAGAAGTCTCTGGTTAATAAATAATATAGGAATAGTTACCAACCACTACAATCTTTAATGGTGTTAATATATACACATTTAAATAATAAATAAAATATAAACTACCTTTTTTTTTTGTTATTCACTTTCTATGAAACTTCCTGACAAGTACAGAGAGTAGACGAAGACCCATAAATGGAAGAATCCACCCGTTATATTCTTTAGAAATTTTCCCGCGAAAAGCTTCTTTTTCCATCAATCTTCTTATTGTATCTTTTCTTCTTTGGATTTGCAACTATATATATGATGAGTGCAATTTGCAAGTTTTTTAAGGACATTATCTGATGTCAATTTATATTCTTTTAAGGAATAATTAATCTGGGATTTTAAAGTTAATCAAAATTTGAGTAAAGTCAACTTACTCCATTAGAGAGAGAGAGAGAGAGAGAGAAGGATGATCCAAGTCATTGTTCAAAGTCTTTAAGGCCAAAGGAGATCAACCAAATTATAAGCTAACATTTCGTCCCACGTTGTCTTTCTTGCCACTGTTCCACTTTTTATCATACATAAATTTGAAGTCAACACTCTCCTTTTCTTTCTTCATTTCACCTTTTGAATTCAGAATTGTGTGTTTGTGTTTCTTGGTCATTATAAAGACTAGAGTTTTTTGAGGGTAAGATTAATTTTTCTCTTCCCATTGTTTGTGAAAATTATAGTGGTTGGGTTTTAAAGCTATTTTTTTGGAAGCATTTATCTGGGGTTCTGTTCTTTGAATATATTATACTATTCATTTATTCTTTGGTGGGTGTGAGAAAGATTTGATTTTCTAGGAGGAGTTCTGTTTCTGGGTAATTGAAAAAGGGTTCTTCTTGAAAAACTCCATTGCCTTGCTGGAAAAACTAAATAATTTCTTCTTTTTTTTTCAACTTCATTTGGTACTTTATTCTGATTGGAATTTGGGTGATAGACAAAGATAAGGATAAAAATGAAGACAGGTAGAAGGAAAAGGATACAGTTTAGCAAGATTTACACATTTAAATGTGGGGAAGCATCATTTTTAGGTGATGATCATTCACAGATTGGAGGGCCAGGATATTCAAGAGTGGTGTATTGCAATGAACCAAATAGTTTTGAGGCTGGAATTAGAGATTATGCAGGAAATTATGTAAGAACTACAAAGTATACAGCTGCAACATTCTTTCCAAAGTCATTGTTTGAGCAGTTCCGGAGGGTGGCCAACTTTTATTTTCTTGTCATTGCTATATTGTCCTTCACACCATTGACTCCTTATTCTGCTGCTAGTGCTGTTGTTATTCCTCTTGTTATTGTCATTGGAGCCACCATGGTTAAAGAAGGCGTCGAAGATGGGCGACGAAAACAACAGGTATTTAGAGTCAATGAGTTCTGCTCTTAGCTATTACTTTTTCCATTTATTTTTTAGTCCTTATTAGCTTGCTAGTACTATCTTTCTGGCCTTTGTTTTTGCTACTGTTCTATTGTTTCGTTTCGTCTTCATGAGCGAGGGTCCTTCAAAAACAGCGGAGGGTAGGGGTAAGGTCTTCGAACATAGTACCCTCACCAAACTCCACTTGTGTAATTATACTTGATTGTTGCTGTTGTTGAGTTCTGCTCTTTATATATCTGTATATTCTAGGATATTTACAGTTAATTAGGTAGTAATTGTTTAGCAGTTCAAATATTGCAAAAGTACCTTTTTGCAATTACACTGTTATGTCTTAGAATATTAAGTCTAGTTTCAGGATTTGGCTTTTCATCTGGTGCTGCCGAATACGATACATTCACATTTTATTGTTACCACTGGAGTCTCCTTTTTAGTATACAAATACGGGTAGTTTATACGATTATCATTTGTCTTTCCATTTTTTTCCTTTCAGGATGTTGAGGTTAATAATAGGAAGGTTAAAGTACATCAAGAAAATGGAGTTTTTGATCATACAGAATGGAAAAATTTGAGAGTTGGCGATATTGTTAAGGTGGAGAAGGATGAGTTCTTTCCAGCAGACTTACTGTTGCTTTCATCTAGTTATGAAGATGCAGTCTGTTATGTTGAAACTATGAATCTTGATGGGGAGACTAATTTGAAGCTGAAACAAGCATTGGTGGGGACTTCATCATTGCACGAAGATTCCCACTTCGATGACTTTAAGGCTTTTGTTAAGTGTGAAGATCCTAATGCTAATTTATATACTTTTGTTGGAACTATGGAATATGAAGAAAAACATTATCCTCTTTCTCCCCAGCAATTACTACTCAGAGGCTCTAAATTGCGGAACACAGATTACATATATGGGGCTGTTATCTTCACTGGTCACGACACAAAGGTAATGCAGAATGCGACAGATCCTCCTTCAAAAAGAAGCAGAGTTGAGAGGAAAATGGATAAAATCGTTTACTTCTTATTTGGAGTTTTATTCACTATGTCCTTTGTCGGATCAGTTTGCTTTGGAATTCTGACTAAAGAGGACTTAAATGGTGGACGTAAAAGGTGGTATCTACGACCTGATGAATCTGACATATATTTCGATCCCAATGGAGCTACTGCTGCTGCCATTTACCATTTTCTGACAGCCGTGATGTTGTATAGCTACTTGATTCCGATATCTTTATATGTGTCCATAGAACTTGTTAAAGTTCTTCAGACTATCTTCATTAATCAGGACATTCATATGTATCATGAAGAAACTGATAAACCAGCACATGCCCGCACCTCAAATTTAAATGAGGAACTTGGCCAGGTTGACACAATACTTTCAGACAAAACCGGCACATTGACTTGTAATTCAATGGAGTTTGTCAAGTGCTCAGTGGCTGGAACTGCTTATGGACGTGGTATTACAGAAGTCGAGAGGGCTTTGGCTAAAAGAAATGGTTCTCCATTGATGGTAAATGATCAGAAGTTGGAGGATTCTGCTGTTAATACAAGGAAGTCTACTATTAAAGGCTTCAATTTTGTTGACGAGCGAATAATGAATGGGAGTTGGGTGCATGAACCTCATTTAGATGTCATACAGAAATTCTTCCGTTTATTAGCAGTGTGTCATACAGTCATACCAGAAGTGGATGAAGGTACAAGGGAGATTTCATATGAAGCTGAATCTCCAGATGAGGCGGCCTTTGTAATTGCAGCTAGAGAAATTGGCTTTGAATTATGCAAAAGGACACAAACAAGTGTGTCAGTGCATGAGTTGGATCTAGCATCCGGCAAGAAAGTTGAGAGGTTAGTTAACGTCAAATATGTCTCTGTAAGTACTTTATATATAATGCGAAGTATACTCCTAGAACAAGATGCTTTATATTTATGTCTTAGACTGTGACAAGTGAGAACATAGCGTAGCTCTTTTGTTCTGTTTATTTGGTTCTTTCATTTATCTCACTTGTCGTGTGTGTCTTTTACCTGTTTCTCCATCGCGTTGACACTTGAATACATTGCTGGGAGATATTTATTTTTAACATAAACAGCCTAGTATCAATGACATTCTAATTTTGTGGATCTATTAAATTGATATTTTACCTATATGAAAGCTATGCATGATCACAGAGTGAAGCCGTTTTGAGATCTTAATGCAAATAAAACTGTCCTGATATTGAATTTTTGCTATAAGCAGCACAACATTTTGGATATCAAGAGTAATCGTAGATTTCTTTGTTTGCAGGTCATATAGAATTTTGAATGTTTTGGAGTTTAATAGTACAAGAAAAAGGATGTCTGTAATAGTAAAGGATGAGGCGGGAAAGATATTGTTACTTTGCAAAGGTGCTGATAGGTAAGTTCAATTGCAACTTCACAAGCACCATAAATTCCTTAAATTCTTACGTTAGTTGCTGATTTTGTTTACGTTTCCCTTCTAATCATATCTTTCTGATCATGGTCTTTATGCAGTGTTGTATTTGAAAGGCTCGCCAAAAGTGGAAGGGAATTTGAAGAGGAAACAAGGGAACATGTACATGAGTATGCTGACGCAGGCTTGAGGACCTTAATACTGGCCTATCGCGAAATCAGTAAGGAAGAATACCAAGTATTCAATGAGCAATTTTCAGAGGCCAAGAATTCAGTCACTGCAGACCGTGATGCATTGATCGATGAAGCAACTGAAAAGATTGAAAAGGAGTTGATTCTTTTAGGCGCCACTGCCGTTGAGGACAAACTACAACAAGGGGTAAGTTTTATTAACTCACAAGTCTCTTCCCACCTATCGCCATTTGGATGTGTTACTGATTTTTTTTCCTGTTGTCCATTGATAGGTTCCTGAATGCATTGACAAACTTGCACAAGCGGGTATCAAGATATGGGTTTTGACCGGGGATAAGATGGAAACAGCCATTAATATTGGGTAAAGTATTTGGTTATGCGTTTTCAATTTCTTATTTGATTCGAGCGTTGCTTGTCTAATCTTCTTTTATCCATAATATCTTCTGCAGCTATGCCTGTAGTTTGCTTAGACAAGGAATGAAGCAAAT
This sequence comes from Nicotiana glauca, assembly GCA_026770625.1. Classification (NCBI taxonomy): domain Eukaryota; kingdom Viridiplantae; phylum Streptophyta; class Magnoliopsida; order Solanales; family Solanaceae; genus Nicotiana; species Nicotiana glauca. The sequence continues at coordinate 57,477 of MU714397.1, forward strand.
TATCGTAAACTTGGAAAACCCTGATATTATAGCAATAGAGAAAGCAGGAGAAAAAGATGCTATTGCCAGGGTAAAAACATTACTTTTTGGGTCACATTCCTTATTAGAAGACTAGAAGTTAATTGTTTCAAATCTTACCTTGCAATATCTGATAATAGATGTTTTTTGCTACGCGATTTCTAATAGGTGTCAAAGGAAAGTGTGCTACGGCAAATTGTAGAAGGGAAGGCTCTACTTACGTCTTCAAGCACAGAGGCATTTGCTTTGATCATTGATGGGAAATCTCTTACATATGCTCTAGAAGATGACACAAAAAGGTTGTTTTTAGATCTTGCAATTAGATGTGCCGCTGTTATATGCTGTCGATCATCACCTAAACAGAAGGCATTGGTGAGTACAACTTGTCTTCACAACCAAAACAAATTGCTAGCATTAAATTTTGAGGCATTTGGCCTTCTCTCTTGTATCTTTTCTGCAATTTAATGTCTCATCTTTCCTTTCCTTAGTTTGATCTTCCCTAAGCATACCTATCTTTGGAATATACAGGTAACAAGGCTTGTTAAATTTGGGACTAAAAAGACAACTTTGGCCATCGGAGACGGAGCTAATGATGTAGGAATGCTTCAAGAAGCTGATATTGGAATTGGAATTAGTGGTGTTGAAGGAATGCAGGTGAGAGCTTATACATTTCTCTTTCCCTTTTGCAGCAGTACACATTTCTACTTCTTGCATCGGTCCTAATCTTTTGTTTCTTAATCTTGTTTTTCGTGTTTTCACACTTGTTAGGCTGTTATGTCAAGTGATATTGCTATTGCTCAGTTCCAATTTTTGGAGCGCTTGCTTTTAGTACATGGGCATTGGTGTTACAGAAGGATCTCTTCGATGGTAATCTATTGGTACTTCATTTCTTCGTTAGATATAGTGCCTGAAAACACTTGTTTCCTTCTATGGAATTGTTTCAAGCGTAAAGAAACTATTTCTAGTCTTTGTGGAGCGGTCCTGTAACTGGCTTTTCTTTTCCTTGCAGATATGCTACTTCTTCTACAAAAACGTTGCTTTTGGTTTTACTCTCTTCTTATACGAGTCGTATGCATCATTTTCTGGGCAACTTGCATATAATGATTGGTTTCTGGCATGTTACAATGTCTTCTTCACATCACTACCAGTGATTGCTTTGGGAGTTTTCGATCAAGATGTATCTGCTCGATATTGTCTTAAGGTAATTCCGACTTCACACTGTGCTGATACTTTATTTAACTCTTGTAGCTATTGTACATGGCTGTAATATAGCTGTGTCAACGACAGCACAAAAAACAACTTTAGATTGCTTTCATGTTGATCCTAATTATTTTCGGGTATTTTATGGCAGTTTCCTATACTGTATCAAGAAGGTATACAGAATGTCCTTTTCAGTTGGCGTCGTATAATTGGATGGATGTTAAATGGGATCTGCAGTGCAGTTATTATCTTCTTCATCTGCATAAGAGTACTAGATCCTCAAGCATTCAATAAGGATGGTAAAACCGGTGACCATGCAATTCTGGGAGCAACAATGTACACATGTGTGGTTTGGGTCGTCAACTGTCAAATGGCGCTTGCTGTTAGTTATTTCACCTTAATCCAACACATTCTCATCTGGGGTGGAATTGCTCTCTGGTATATTTTCCTTCTAATATATGGATCCATGCCTACAACATTTTCCACCAACGCGTACCAAGTCTTTGCGGAAACTCTTGTTCCCTCCCCATTATACTGGTTAGTCACAGTATTAGTGGTTATTTCAGCTTTAGTCCCCTACTTTGCATACGATGCAATTCAGTTTCGGTTCTGTCCAATGTACCATGGGATGATTCAATGGATAAGGTACGAGGGGAACTCAAATGACCCGGAATACTGTAATGATGTAAGGCAGAGGTCAATAAGACTGACAACAGTGGGCGTCACTGCTCGTTCCATTGCAAGTACTAATTCAAGTCTGAAAGACAAAAAGAGTAATCAAAGATACCATCTGATTAGAGTACTCTCAGGAAGATAAGACTTTAGACCTACAAAAGACAACTGGAATTTGCTCCAGAAGTTTGTAAATTTCTCCCACAGGTTACATGTGTATATAATTCTTTTATATCTTGGTAGAATTATAAGATTGTCTTTGTTGAATACTGGAAGACGCGTGGCAGATGAAGTAAGTTGCCACAGGAAAGATCAGATTAGGATAAGAGATCATGTTGTGTACATTTTTATAGCAAGCAGTACAGAATGATCAAATTTTCTATTTGGGATCATGTATTTGTACTCTTCAATATAAGAAATTTGCCTATATGCATTCTCTGGGAGTTGTACATTCATAGCAATTAAAGCTGCAAAATTTCCAGCAAGTTGTTTTGCTTCAACCAGCTTTTTGAAAAAGAAATGAAAAGGTAAAACTGCAGATGAAATGTCAAGTAAATTTCAACTAAATTGCAGAAAAAAGGGCAGTCTGGTGCACCAAGCTCCCGGTATGCGCGAGTTTCGGGAAAGGGCCGGATCACAAGGTTCTATCCTATGCAGCGTTACCCTGTATTTTTGCAAGAGGTTGTTTCAACGGCTCGAACCCGTGACCTGATCACATGGCAGCAACTTTACTAGTTATCAGTTACCCTTGAAATCCGAAATTTGTTATTTTTGTTTTGCAGAGCTATGTTATTCTACTATCCTTTCTATCTGCAGGTTGCATATACTTCCGCAGACTCAAGACTGATTCTAATAAAAGCTTGAAGTTATAGCAGACTTATTCCAAAATTGCACACAGCACAGCAAAAAAAAAAAAAAAAAAAGAGTTTCCGCGGCAATGTTATGCATTGAATTATAATATAACTATACCTCAACTCCAAACAAGTTGAAATATAATATTATGTTTGAAATCGAACAAATAATGGTTGGAAATATTTCAAGTACCAAAAAAAGGAACCATTTTAACTTCATGTCGTTAACATCTAAACTTACTTTTAAGCTAGTTTTGGCATCATATAGAAAGCAGAATATCTCGTGTGGTACAAAACTGACACCAAAAAGATCCTAATCCTACAGTCAATGAAGAAAAAAAATGTCTTGTACTTCTCATGCATAGTATCATTTAATTCCCAATAAAAAGAAGTCCCTTTCATATATGACAACAATATGAAGACATAACATGCCAATATAATAGTTACAAGAGTTTAAAAAGACATTACAACTTCATCAATTGTCCTTCTCCTCCTTAATTCAAATACATCGAGGGTCGCGTAACCTCAATACAACATTCTTTCTACGCCAAATATATCTGACAGTCCCTTAAACTTGTCAGTATATTTCATTAAGATGTAAAGGGGGACATATAGAATCCTATAATCTAACCTTAAAAAACACAAAAGCTAAAATAAAAAAATCGTAAGCATAAAAATACAATACAACAAAGGTCTATTAAACCGAGTCAATATCATCCAAATCTGTCTACAATCCATGAACAAAAGATTCATTTTTTTAAACGTTAATGATGCCATGTTGGATGAAAATGACACGAAAGACCACCTTATAAACATACCGAAATTAATTAAACCATCAGTTAAGAGACAGTTAGGCCAAGAAAATCAGTAGCAGATTTTCCAAGAATATTAGCAAACTCATTGAAACTTATTACACCATCTCCATTCGTATCAGCTTCTTGCATGAGATTCGATAATTCTCGGTACGTTAAAGGATGACCCATTTTGGCCATTTGTCCGGCGAGTTCAGCGGCGGTAATGTATCCATTACCGTCGCGATCGAACGACCGGAAAAGCTCCATGAGCTGATCTTGATTCATTAAAATATCTTCATTCATATCAGGCATTATGGCATTTACGAGTTCGTCGAATTCGATGGATCCGTTGCCATTGTGGTCTATTTTGGCGAGTAATGCGTGGAGTTGATCGCCGCCGGGTTTGAGGCCGAGAGAGCGGAGGAGGGCGGCGAGTTCTAGTTGTGTTAGGCTGCCGTCGCCGTCGAGGTCGAAACGCATGAATATGTCTTTTAGCTGTTTGAGTTGATCAGATTTTAGAGTAGTCATCATTATGAAAAGGAGGAAGAAAAAGAAGGATTGAAATGGTGGAAGTTTTTGGATATGGAGATTGTTTTGGGGGGTTT
>MU714397.1:62601-91068 GCA_026770625.1 Nicotiana glauca
GAAAGAGAAATGAAGGATGGAGGGTGACGGGGAGTAGGGGTATGGGTTAGAGGAATTGTAGAAAATTTAAACTTTCATTAGAGGTTAGTTTTCTCTAATATTATTATCATAGCACGATATCTAACATATTCTTTTTTTTAAGAGACGGATTCAAGATTCCAAAAGGATGAGTGCATTATTATAAAAAGATGGATTTAAAATTTTATTTGACGAGTTTAACTTTAGTCTCTTAACCCGGATTATTAAACTTTTGAAATTATAGACTCAAAATTTATACTTTTTAAAGTTTTATTAATTTTCACATATATATCTATACTCAATGTCGAAAATGGGACCGTTCAGAGTAGTAGCCTGTTTGGCCAAACTTCTTTTTGGCTAAAAATATTTTTTTTTTGGCCAAAAGCACTTTTGGCCAAGAATTGAGGTGTTTGGTCAAGCTTTTGGATGGAAAAAAGCGCTTTTGAGGAGAAGTAGAAGCAGTTTTGGAGAAGCAGAAAAAATTAGATTCTCTCCAAAAAGCACTTTTTTGAGGAAATAGAAGAAAACAAGAATTAGTGAATGAAAGAGAAATGAAGGATGGAGGGTGACGGGGAGTAGGGGTATGGGTTAGAGGAATTGTAGAAAATTTAAACTTTCATTAGAGGTTAGTTTTCTCTAATATTATTATCATAGCAGGATATCTAACATATTTTTTTTTTTAAGAGACGGATTCAAGATTCCAAAAGGATGAGTGCATTATTATAAAAAGATGGATCTAAAATTTTTATTTGATGAGTTTAACTTTAGTCTCTTAACCCGGACCCACTAAACTTTTGAAATTATAGAATCAAAATTTATACTTTTTAAAGTTTTATTAATTTTCACATATATATCTATACTCAATGTCGAAAACAGGACCGTTCGGAGCAGTAGCCTGTTTGGTCAAGCTTCTTTTTGGCTAAAAATATTTTTTTTTTTTTTGCCAAAAGCACTTTTGGCCAAGAATTGAGGTGTTTGGTCAAGCTTTTGGAAGGAAAAAAGCGCTTTTGAGGAGAAGCAGAAGCAGTTTTGGAGAAGCAGAAAAAATTAGCTTCTCTCCAAAAAGCACTTTTTTGAGAAGCACTTTTGAGAAAAATACACTTAGAAGCAATTTTTTAAAGTTTAGCCAAACACTAATTGTTGCTCAGAAGTGTTTTTCAAACTAATTAGCCAAATACAAACTGCTTCTCACCAAAAGTACTTTTGAGAAAAACACTTTTGAAAAAAAGCACTTCTTAAAATAAGCTAATTTTTGCAGTTTCGCCAAACGGGCTATAGGTTTTGAACCACTAACTTCACTTGCAAAGGTGCACCCAATAATTATTGTACTAATGGAGTCCTTGAGCATGGATGCACACACATATATTTAAGTAATTTTGAAAAAAATGGTATTGTTATATACTCCCTCTATTTCAATTTATGTGAACATATTTGACTGGGCACGAAATTTAAGAAAAGAAAGAAGACTTTTGACCTTGTGGTGTAAAATGAAGTACATATATTTTGTGTGGCTATAAATCATTACATAAAGGTAAATTGTTTCCAAATAAGGAAAGATGTCATTTTTTTTGGCACGAACTAAAAAAGAAATAAGTTCACATAAATTGAAACGGAGGAAGTATGATTTAGGGAAATGAGCATGGGTTCAAGTGAACCGATACTCTAATAGCTACATACGCCTCTGTTCTTTTTTTGTATAGTTATTGATCATTTCATTTTAATGATACTACACTCTTTATTTACATGCTATCTCATGATAATTACTTCCTCCGGTTCACAATAAGTGTCCAATTTACTTTTTCATTTTGGTTCAAAATAAGTGTCCAGTTATGTAATCAACAAAGAATTCAATTTGTTTTTACAAAATAACCCCTATGTACATATCCCTAAAAAGTTTTCTTAAATAACCCCTATGTACATATCCCTAAAAAGTTTTCTTACTCCTCACATTAAATATTTAATTAGGGGTAGTTTAGTCATACTAGGTATATTTGCATAGAATTTAGTATTTTCTTAATGGGCGTGCTAAAAGTAAATTGGACACTTATTGTGAACCGGAGGGAGTAGTACTTATGTTACAACTGATGGTGATGTGGTGCAATATTCTTTTTAGTATGTCTAAAATAAATTATAGGCCAAATACATATACAGCCCATCCAAGTTGGCACCATTTTTCATTTGGGATTTTTACATTCCTATGCCACATAGGAAACTTTATTACCCTCAATGTTTAACGTTTGATTTAATTACACTTAGTATACCAAATTACCAATCATATACCATACTTAATTAAGGGTAATTAATGGACAGTTTTTACTCCTTAATTAAAGGTATCCATATATTCCGCGTTTCTCTATCCCCCTAATTACTAAGACCTGCGCCCTTTTTCCCCTCCCCTTTCTTCCTCTTCTCCATTCCTTCTTCTTCTCAAAAAATATAGAGATGGAAATTGCAATTTTGTTACGTATGTTAATCAAGTTCTGATAATTTTTAACCAACTCAATAGCTCGAGTAATAACTTTTTCATCTTCTTCAGTCATGTCTTCAAGACTACAAGGCTTAAGAACTTCAACTAAGCAGTCCCACAGCTTAGGAAGCTTTTCAAATAAAGATCCACCCAATTTTTCACATAAGTACTTCAAGGCAAGTTCAGATCCACGTCTAATGATGAAGCCCTCAACCTTTAAACGATCTTCGCCAGGGGAGAGCATATGAACTTTTGATTTGTGTCTATTACTGCTACTAAACCAATCAATCCCCTACCCCTTCTTCTGACTTTGATTCAAAGATTCAACTTTTAAAGACTAAGCTTCACCCTGAAATCTTAAATTGATTTGTAGTTTTCTTTTTTTGTAGAAATTTTGTAGATGAAGAGAAAATTTTGTAGTCAACATTTTTTTTTAACATAAATTGTAGTTTAATTGTAGTATAAATATAGTAATTTTGTAGATACTCTTAAAAACAATACAGCTTTATACAATACTTAAACTGATTTGTAGTTTATTTGTAGTTTTTTTGAAGAAATTTTGTAGATGAAGAGAAAATTTTGTAGTCAATATTTTTTTCCAACATAGATTGTAGTTTAATTATAGTATAAATATAGTAATTTTGTAGATACCCTTAAAAATAATACAGCTTTATACAATACTAAAACTGATTTGGAGTTTATTTGTAGTTTTTTCGTAGAAATTTTGTAGATGAATAGAAAATTTTGTAGTCAACATTTTTTTTCAACATAGATCGTAGTTTTATTGTAGTATAAATATAGCAATTTTATAGATACCCTTAAAAACAATACTGCTTTATACATACTTAAACTGATTTGTAGTTTATTTATAGATAAATGTAGGAATTTTATAGATATTAACATAAAATCAGACTTTCATAGATTTTGTAACAAAAAAATTTTAATTAGCTCCCCCTAATTCCTAAGACCAGCGCCGTTTTCCCCCTCCCCTTTCTTCCTCTTCTCCATTCCTTCTTCTTCTAAAAAAAATACAGAGATGAGACCCATTTTTTATAATCAGATTTTTTCCATTCAATTGTAGCATGATTGGGATTTTGGACATGATTGAGTGTTGTTGCTAAGGTATTGTTCTATATTTGATTGTTTTTTTGATTTGTGGATTGAGAATAAAAAGTTGAAGAACAGAGTATCGACAGTATTGGTTTTTACAATTTGACTTGATTTTGTTGAATAACTGGTCGCCTTTTTGATATCTAGAATGAGGAAGAAACTCGACGAACTGATTTCTACAATTTGATTTCAGTTTGTTGAAGCTTTTCGTCTTTTTTTTTTTGAATTACGAAAAAAATTCGGGAGAGATCAGATAAAGGATTTGCGTTCAAATTTGAACTGAAGGTCGCTAAATCAATTAGGATATTCTTTTCCTGATTTTTAGCGCGCCTTATTAGGAAGATTCAGCTACTATTAATTACTCCCTCCGTTCCAATTTATGTAAACCTGTTCGACTGGGCACGAAGTTTAAGAAAAAAATGAAGACTTTTAGAATTTGTGGTCCTAAACAAGTCCAAATGGGCCCCAGAGTATTTGTGTGGTTATAAAAGTTTCTCATTAAGGGTAGAGTTGTAACTTTAAGCTAAATTGTTACCAAATTTAGAAAGAGTTCATTCTTTTTGGAACGGACCAAAAAAGAAATAGGTTCACATAAACTGGAACAGAGGGAGTACTAATTAATGAATGGTATAAAAATTGTAGAAAAATAGTGCACAGGGTGGGTAATTTACAAAATATGCACATTTTTTGTAATAAGGTTTCATATAGAATTTGTGGTCCCTTTTCATTTTGGCACTCTATATTTACCTTGTTCCATTTTGGCTCTCCAACTCTATTTCATATGTTCCACTTTAACACAAAAGCTGAAACCAATGCAAAAAATATAGCACGCGTGTATACACAAATTTGAGGTGTAATAAATATTCAATTAAATATTATTGCCACCTGGTTTTTTCATCCATGTCAAACGGGTCAATACTAAAATACCTGAACCTGACCATATTTTTTTTGTGTTTATTTCATCTAAACAGGCCAAGTATGAAATCGGCATATGAAAACTTTGGAACTTAGAGAATAAAGACAGGGCAATACTGGATGAAAAATACAATCGGGTTTAGGTATTTTAGTATTGACCCGTTTGACATGGATGGAAAAATCAAGTGGCAATATTTAATTGGATATTTATTACACCTCAGATTTGTGTATACACATGCGCTATACTTTTTGCACTGGTTTTAATTTTTGTGTTAAAGTGGAACATAAGAAATAGAGTTGAAAGGCCAAAATGGAACATATAAAATAGAGTTGAAGGGCCAAAATGGAACGAGGAAGAGATAGAGTGCCAAAATGAAAAATGGTGCCAAATTAAATGAGATGTATATGTATTTGGCCTAAATTATACCTCTTAATATTATATTAAGAAACGAACTTTAAACTTCTCTTTATGTTTGGTGAGATATTTATACCACACAAATATCTATTACTTATTTTAGATCACTAGCTTTTAAATGTCTCTTTTTGTTCTTTCTTACACTTGTTTAACCTAAAATTTACTTATTAAGTCAAGCAATTGAACTTATAGGACTAAGGCATTAAACCAAAGTAATTTGATTCTCTGACACTATAAAAATGATGAGTGTAACGTAAAATAATAATGACAAAGTAAGTAACTGAAAAATAATAACGAGAGAGAATAATTCTTATTGATCGATCCGAATGAATTGAGTCAACAGTAGTGTTGAATGCTAAACGAGCAAAGAAATTGCTAGCATTTTTGTATACTAATGTGTGCTACAATGGGAAAGAACATGGGGTATTTATAGGATAACCTAACCCTAATTAACTACAAGCACCTGCATGTTTTGAGGATTAGATCATGGTTGTTGGACGTGATATTGTAGAATCCCAAATACTTCGGAGTTTGCTAGCATTGGGATAGTGATAGTTCGGGTGTTTCGGATCTTCCGGATGGAAGGTTCCAGAACTCTGCCATCCAGTGATGGTAAAGTAGAGCGAGCCAGTTCTAGGATGGTTAAGCCTTCTTTGGTTTTCGGCCAAGCAGGCACTAGATGAATCAGAGTTGACTAGCTATGACTATTTTATGCATTAATATTAACCTCTTGTGTTATGATTTTGACCATGTTAGTGTGCACACAAGTGGCATAGGTTAATGTTGCTGGAATTCTTTTTGCATGTGCTTATTATATTTTCTTTTCAATGATGTCAAAAGGGGAGAGATAATTGCAGGGGCAACATACAGGGTAACAGGAATTCGGTTCTAAGGGGAAGGCGTCTGATATGTAGGGGGAACATACTAGAAATCTGGTTCCTAAAAGGGAATATCAATTCTGAGTTTGTCATCATTAAAAGAGAGGAAATTGATAAGTTATGCCATTATGGTTTTTATGATTTGTCGAACTTTAGTAAGGAACCTAATACAATCAGTTACTTTGCTCTTATTGAGACATACTCAGTCGTCTTGCCAAACTCTCAAAAAACCAGATAAGGGAATAGATAAGATCAGTTCATCAACTGTCGCACAGTCAACTCTATAGTTGTAAAAGTTGTTTCATTGTACCGACTTATAGCAGTGCAACGGCATAACCGCTACTGCTCGAGGCCAAACCAAAAGTTGTAATGTCCTTATCTCTTCACACATGCTCTCTCACATATAAACAACATCATGCAATGTTTGAACTAACACATCTGGAAAAAAACCTATCATTCAAGTGCCAACTGCCACTATTTCCTCTATGTGAACTAAAGAACAAAGCTGCTACAAACCAAGAACCAAATCCCAATACTATAGATGTCTTGAGTCCTTGAGTTTGTTGTATCTTTGTCTTTTGTTCTTTACTTGTATTCCTACACAAAAAAAAATTTAGAAGTATTTTGTAGGACATCATTTAACCACTATTATTTTGGTTGTTTGACTAGAATTAGTCGAGGGTTTTGCTTTGTAATAGAGATATTGCAAAGGGATTACAATAGAATTATTTATCATACACTCCCTCGAAAGAGAGTGTATCTTTTTCTTGTCTTTATTTAAAGCCAACAGCTTTAGGTAATTGGCGAGTTCCACTGGCAGGGATAGCATACGGTACTCGGTAGAGACCGAAAGGAAGACAGTCCTCCTCCTCTGGGGATCTGCAGAGGGGAGCGAGTAGTTGTGCCCCAAATTCCCATGGTCTGGGGACTAGGGATGAGGGACATCATCTTCTCGGGTGTCCGCAGGCAGTGGGGCTGATGTAGAAGTTGCTGGTGACGAAGAAAAGACGGGCGAGGAAGGAGATAAAGCTGATGATTGTGGATTGAGAAGCAACGACAACAAAGGAAGTGTTGGTTGTAGGTTTCTCATTAATCAAAGACGAAAGAGGCCCGATACTCAACCACATAGTATCCAGAGTAGCAGCGGGGACTGGAAACGAAGAATTGGCATTCTCCATTAAATCATACTCTCCTCGGAGCGCTTGGGTATCGTCACCAGTTAGGGTTATAAGCTCTTCAAATTAAGTATTCTGTTGAGTTTATGACGGTCGTTGTCTCCTTTGTGTGGAATCCCCTTCATCACTAGCTTGCACATCATCATCAATCTGCATAGTGACAACGATTGGCTCGGCTACGACTTTCTTTACCTTTTTGTTATTGCCCTTGGCTGAGGAAGAGCACCTTCTTTTTGGTTGCTTGCTCTCCAGACGGGAACTCCGAGAGGAAACACTTGCACCGAAAGCAGATCCGGTGGCACCTGTTCAGGTGAAGGCCTCCTTTAGCAGCCTTGTAGCCTCTACCAGATCAGCCAAAATATCCTCCTCGGGGATGATAACAGAGCCCTGCAGAAGGCCTTAATTCAACGAAAAAAGAAGTTAACCAATTTTCTTATACACAAAAATGAGATAAAGACAAGATTAGTTTCGCGAACCAACTTACCATCATTTTTGGCCTTCCACCCGTATTTGGGGGCCAATTTTTTCCACCAGCGGGTCTCAGGCGTGGTAATGTCCAGAATCATCTGGACCCACTGGTCCAAGCCTTCAAACGTTGGTGGTGTCCATCGAGTTACTGAAATAGTGAAAAGAGAAGGATCAGTAACAACAGGAAACAACCTTTTTTCAAGAGAAAAGACATGCTTTAAACTTACATGTACGAGTCCATAACTTAGGGAAAGATGAATTTGTGGCCAGGATGATATCCCTGGTGGAAACAACAACGAACCGCTCCATCTATTTACGGTCGTTGTCGTTATCCATGCTGGTAAAAAAAGCATGGTGGCCATGTTTGCTAAAGTTTATTACTCCCCAAGGAAAACCTTGGGCGAGTAGAGGTTCATCATGCAAGCCAAGGTGAGCTCTTCATTCTTCTCCTGGCACAGCCTCCGTAGACAAGCTATCGTTAGCCACACCAAAGGGCCCACTTCTGCCAAACAAATCTAGTATTTATCACATCTCCAAAATCACGGAGTCAATTCCCCCGCTCAAAGAAAATGCACCCAATGTAAATGGGTACATATAAACGTACATAAAACCATTCTTAGGGAAGGTTACTTGCTCCACTAGTTAGGGAGCGATGATATTCAAATCATGGCAATCACAATCCTCCTTCACAGCAGGAATGCTGGAATGACGGATGGAAGAAGAGTACACGCCAACAACCTATGTACGAGAACTTGTAGAAGTAAACTTCTTCTCGAAGTCCTTAGTTGTGTTGAATCTTCTGGGAATGTTAGTGCTCACTATAGGAGGGGAACATCATCGGTGTTTTCTTTGTTTTAAGAGAAATGGAGTTCTTGGATGAGGAAGCCATAATTAGCAGAAGATAATAAGAGTTCTTTGAAGAAGAGGATTAAAGAAGAGAGAAAGCAAGAAAGAGTTGAATGCAAAGAAGTTAAGAGAGTTTGAAAAACTGTGAAGTGTAAAAGAAGAAGAATGAGGCGTATAAGTAAAGAAATAGGCAGCTAAAATCGTGATCATGGTTACCTCGAGAACCAACGAAAATATTGCTAAATCTTGGAGTGACACGTTTTCGGGGTATTAAATGTAGAAAGATGTGCGTCTAATCAAGCGTCATAAACTTTTTAGAATGAATCAAAAAATTTTCCGCCAAGAAAGGAGTCTTCACCAACTTCCCGATGACACAAAGAAGTGCCACCGAAAGCAGAGGGACTATCTGTATAGGGTCAAATCGGCTCATATTAAACACTCAAATAATAGAGCGACACGTGGAACTAGAGATATACGGAAAACGGGCAAGTGGAAATCAAGACCGGGGACTGCAACTTCAGTTAGCACCGGGCAGATCCCGAAAGAAATATTGCTAATGAGGACAAACGAATAATTGCCACGACATTCAATGAAGAATATTTCTCATTATTAAATATGCAATCCGTTACAGCGAATTTTAGCATTCATAGCCCGCTGTTACACATTCATCAATGGGCCCCGTAATTTTCATTTAAGAGGGGCATGATCCTAGGACCTTGTTCTCTAGTTGTAGCTATAAATAATGACTTCAACAGCCATTGTAAGACACGAAAATTCTGACAAATTTATGCTACACATTATTCCAAGCTCAATAATATTTATTTTCAGGCTATTGATATTCTTATTGCTGTCTTCGGAAGCCTTGCTCCCAGAGCCAAGCTATTTGCCGTTTTATCTTCTGGGATCAAATCAATTCTCTTGTCTATAAACCACATTATAAAATCAACTGTACCGTTTTACGGTTAAATAATTTGTACCGTGCAAAGAGAAAGAAAAAAAAGAATCTTTTTGTTGACCTTAGATCTTTTCGTGTAATCTGTTCAATAATGTACTGTTGGTTTTGTTTTCTTGGTTCTATTTTGTTTCCTGGAGATAGCTTATATGGGGATTGGGGGTGCTAAAAGTGTAAGAAGTTGGCGTTTCTCTTTATGAAAGTGTTGAAAAACTTTCTGGAAATTGATTTTCAACCAAACACCATGAGAGAAAGTATTGCAGTTTTTTCAAAACCGAAAAACTTCCGCTCGTCCCTTCGGGGACATCCGATAAAATTAGAATGATACAGAGAAGATTAGCACGGCCCCTGCGCAAAGATGATACACATAAATCGAGAAATTGTCCAACTTTTTTTTAAAAAACTTTCATTACTTCTATTCCAGACATTTTTAAGAAAAAAGAAAATTGTATAAACTTTGAAAGAACAAGTATTAGTGATCACAAAAAATTACCAGCTACTTGCAAACGAAAAATTACCAGACTCATGTATGCCAGCCAAACGGGACTAGTACAAGTATGAAAACCAAGATATCTCTAAGCTAAGGTACCTTTGATATGTAAACAGATACATACAGTAGCTTCAATGAGCCATTTTGTTCTAAAGATCCTCTATAATTTCTCCAAGATATTAGTTCTAAGCTACTGCGATTGACCTTTTCTCTTACAACATGACATTGTAATTGATCTAAAGCTTATGCCATAGACCTCGACATGAGACAGCGATTTGTCTGCATTTCCATTGTAGCTACTTACAGAAGAAAACCATAACTGCTAAGCTAAGGTACCTTTGATGTATCAGCAGATGCAAACGCAGCTTCCAAATAACACCTTTTGTTGTATAGATCCTTTAACTATGTTCACCCGACTCTCTACTATTTTGATTAGTTTGACTGAAAAAATTTGTACTAAAATCTTGATTACCGAATGCCACCTTCCTAAACCAACTTATTTCTGCAGATTGTAGTGCAGAGCTATGTATTGCACTTTCACCAACTTTCATCCCGTTTGACAGATCATGCATAGCCATACCATCAAATGCTCTCATGATCTGCGAAGCATAAGCATGAACGGAATGTAAACACCAATCACGAGATGTCTTAAGGGCGTTTCTGGCATAGGTTTTCGTTCAATAAAATGGAACAAAACTTACCTGTCCCATTGCTGGTCTCTTTGAAGCCGAGTGGCGCACACAAGATGCAGCAGCCTCAATCATTCGAAAAATCTCACTGCCAACGTAGTTCTTCTCAAGGCGCGGATCTGCCAACTGATCAAATTCCTCTTTTTCAAGCGCCTGACTAAGCAAAGGTCGAGCCTAGAAGAGAAGAAGATCAAGTCACTGTATTATCTAACTTTTTTTGTGAGTGATTCAGTTACAAAATCATTTTATGCTGAATTCAAGTTTCGCAGAGGTAATTAGTACCGACTTTCAATTCTAATCAAAATAAAAATCTTCTCAGACAATTCAGAAGAATATTGCCATGCTTCCTTAGCAAAGAGAAATATATTTGTTAAGGTACTAAAAGCTTTTTCAACTGGCTATTGTCACTACACTGACGAGAAGAGAAACTAAAGAGAACAAAGGAAAAAAAAGCATAGTAAATGGAAGACATGCGTGTAGCATTATCGTAAAAGATACTAGTTTCCCTTTGCTATTGTTATTGGTTTTTCAGTTTTTTAACATAAGAGGATCAATGAAATCAAAGCAGAAAACTTGGCGAGCTGTTTTATTGTTGCAAAAAACAAAAACAACTATAGACCAAATGTTTTGGGTGCAGAAAAAGATTGATACACCCTGTATCCCAATTTATATGAGTCTCTCTTCATTTTGGAGCATTCAAAAATGTTTGACATTATTTTATTAATACGTATATTCTATACTCCCTCCGTCCCCTTTTAGTTTGACCGGGCGTGGAGTTTAACAAGGAAAAGAAAAAAGACTTTTGAAACTTGTAGTCTAAAATAAGCCATAGACATTTGTATGACTATAAATCCGCTTATTAAGGATAAAGTGAGAAGTTTAAAGTTAAATTTTTTCTGAATACGGAAATATGTCATTCTGTTTAGGATAGAATAAAAAGAAAAGTTGCCACTTAAAATAAGATAGAGGGAGTACTGCTTCTACAGATCTCGAGAATTGAAATTAACTCAACTATTAAAATTTTAAACTTAATTTGATGAGATGTTTTCTCTATCAAATTAACCTTTCACTTGTTACTTCAATATTTTCTTCCACTACCACCAATATAATTTACAAGTTAAGTGAACAATTTAAACTCTATGTCTAGTCAAATACTGCCATATAAGATCAGAGAAAAGTAGTATTAGTAAACTGATACTCATGGCAAACTGAAATTAAATTCACCACAAACCATAAGAATGAAAACCATATCCTCTATGAGACACATAACAGCAGAAAATCTGCCTTTTCAGGTATCAGTGCGGACCGCCCTCATTGTGGGCGAAATACTTGACAACAAAATGATTTAACTAATGAAGAGAATCATGTTGGGTTTAGATACTGTCTTTTGGTCAGATTCAACCTTGCTGCTAAATTGCTCCAAGATAATTAATCTTGGCACAAGAGAGTTCTCCTTCAAAATATATGACTGTCAAATCTTAACGAAACAAAAAGGAAAATGAAAAAGAAAAAGACAGTAGCAGTGAAATTGCCTTTGTGGAGAAGTTGAATTTTTGGGACTGTTTCACATTAAAGCTTGAGGTTTTATTCTTTCCAGAAGTCCATGGCATGAGACATAAATGATCATTTAAGCTGGTTGTAAAATTTGGCAAAAGTTTGGCTGAATCTCACCATGCACAGCTCTTAATTTTCTAATTAAATTACGTTGAAGACTAATATATAGTTGCTTCAGCAAATGAAAGATATTGATTTGGAAATTTTCTATTATCAAGACGGTAAATGCGCTTTTGGTGCCCCATATCATAATATTTTTCAAGAACCTACTGAAAAAACATGCTTTTTAATCGGTCATCATGCTTATCACAGTAAAGCACGGCATATAATTAATTAGAACAACAACTAATGTATGACTAAATAACAGTTTCCTATAACCCACATTAAACTACAAAATAAATCAATAAAATCAAATAAGACTATAGAGGACATCCAGTAATGTGGATTCTGAATTCTTGTCAACTAAGATGTATAAAACTTGAACTCTTATGCTTGGGTAAAAGGTCTATCATACAAGACACTGGAATGCATAACCTCAAAAGTATTTCAAGACTATACTTAATGAAATGGGTAATCAATAGTGGATTTCAGGGTTCTAGGTAACAAGCTTGATATGTGATATAAACTTTAGTGTGCACAAGAATAATCATGCATTTAGATCCATGGATACAAATGAATCCTTAAAAAAACCATGCAAGCACCTAATCTGTCTCAGTTAGCATCCAACCAAACTAACCATTGTGTAAGTTCCACATAAGCTGGTATAAAGTTCTAGCGCCAATATCCTACAACAGCCAATCTCTCACCTCTTTAGACTCTGGATACAAAAAGTTCCCTTGGTCTATCTTGACTTCATGTTCATGATATCTCATTTCGCCCTTATCAATCACTCAACAAGTTGATTATATGAAATCCAAGTTCCCCTGGTAAGCCCCAATACTCTCTTTCTCAGATAAGGGGTAGGGGATTGAGGTAATCTAAACAGGTGTTCCAGGTCTAAGAGAAAAATGGTAAACATAGGATGCCAACTATTGCACGAGATTATTCTCCTCAAAGCAAACTTCAAAGTGGAATCATTATGGTTAAATTCTAAGGTGTGTCTGCTTCCAAGTTGCATATGAGTTTCCTATCCTATAAACATCAAGAAAGACAAGGTCACTATCTGTTATGAAAAGACACAGCTCTTGCAACGAAAATAACAGACATAATTCAGAACCCATCCAAAGATGAAAAGCTTGACTCCACAAAAAAGCTTAAGGATACTTTAGTATTAAAATTGAGAAGTCATTCAGGTAGTTCGAATATCAACCAATAGGATATTATAGATATACTCTTTTCATGACAAATAAAAGGATCCTGTGCTCTCTATGGCTAATATTTTCATGTTTCTCATCAATTGATAATCTTTATCCAGGCTTACAGCATCACAATCTCATTCTTCTCAGGAAGGCTTCGCCGTGTGGTAGAAAAGGGTAAAATAAATAAAAGGAACTTCATTAGAAGATCTACAAGAGACCTACTGTACAGTAGCAGTGGTTTCTTCAAACATCAGCTACCAAGTTCTTGTGCAGTGTGGGAAAATGGCAGGAGCAACAACCAAATCCTGACTCAAATGAAATGTACAGATTATCCGAGCTAAATGAGACTAAAATAGTACGACATACTGTCTGCATGCGGATATGCAAGTTTATAGCCTTTACGTTGGATAAATGACCAATGTAATTAATTCTAACAAATGGTAATAAAAGAGGCCTCATGGAAATAAGGACAGGTTGGCTAGAAACATACCCACTCAACTAGATTCTCCTGCCCTGAAGGCTGAGATGTATCCACTGGCTTCCTTCCAGTAATTAGCTCCAGAAGCACAACCCCATAGGAATATACATCAGATTTTTCAGTCAGCTTGCCGGTCGATGCATATTCAGGAGCCATGTATCTGAGTTCAATCTAAGGAATCAGAATAAATATGGGCAAATGAAAAAGATGGAGTTTAATATAGTAATTAGTATGCTTCCAACTTAACGCAAATGTTGGCACTGAAACATACCCAAATGTTCCCACGACACGTGTTGTGATATGACTTTCTGCATCCTGAGCTAATTTAGCCAGTCCAAAATCAGAAACCTAGAGAAAATAAATTAGTTGTAAAGGGTCAGCTCGCAGGACAAAGAATGTAAATATAGGAGTTTGAGGACTTAGACATACCCCTAGAAAAAAAAAAAGGAAAAAATAAAGACTTAGACATACCCGAGCCTCAAAGTTATTATCCAAAAGAATGTTCGATGACTTAATGTCTCTGTGAATAATACGAGGACAGCCTGTCACCACACCAAAGAATGAGTTGAAAACCAAAAACAGAGTATCATACTGGAACTATAATTAAAGATGAATTAGAGCACTGCACTTGCATTATGACTTCATCAAAGTTTCATGGCCTGCAGTAGCTCAAGTAACTAGAATGAAGGAAATGAGCATTCATGATCACAAAAATAAAGAAACTTCATCCAGTCTAGTTTCTTTAACTCTTCAATTTAACAGTATAACATAAGAACTTGACCAGTGAAGTTTTACTCAGATGCTTGTCATGGGACTATTGGCAAATCCAGAAGCATATACTCAGCATGTTCAAGGAGACTCTGTGTGCTCGTGGATAAAAATATTCCAACTCAGGAATGTTATGTCATGGTGCAAAATTTTTATATAATCGAGGTAATATACGAGATGAATAAAACCTTGAGGACACAATTGTAAATTGCATAAGTTATAGCATTACATTACAAAAAGGAAAATTCCAACAAAAAGATTTTGCTACTTCCATTGAGCTTAAACTATTTATTTGTTCCGTTTTCTCTTTTTACTTCAAGTCCTCTTATAGGGATAATAGGAGAAGGTTGGCTTTGGAGTAGGCAGTAGCTTAGCTTGCTTCCATTAACCTATCACAGTTGTTCAACTAGTGGAGTAGGGATCAATAAAATGAACCGTAAGTGATGATGAACAGGAACGCACAATCTCATATTGCAATCAGATTCCTCCATATGGTAATGTTTTCAACCTCTGTCTTTCTCTCTTTAACTTTCCGGGAAAGTAAAAAGGAGATATATTTTGTTCAACCAAAAACGACATGAAGTTAAGATAAACACGGATAACTCAAAAGGATTAAGGAACAGATTACTAATTACAATCTTCGTGCAGATATCCTATTCCAAAATTATGCCAAACATTTACATAATGACCTCAGAACCAAATTTTAAACTGCATTAGTAATATCATTATTGTGTAACCGTCTCATCTAAAAGTTTAAGCTGTTAGAGAGAGCACACTTTTAGTTACTTAATTATGTCTTCAACACGCCCCTTTATTCTTTTATGATGAGCCAATCACGTGGAATTTTTTTTGATAATTGGTGGTGAGACTCGAACCCAGGACCTATGTCTACTCTGATACCATTTTGAAGTGTGTGACCGTCCCATCTAAAAGTTTAAGCTGTTAGCGAAAGCACACTTTTAGTTACTTAATTATGTCTTCAACAATTACATCACAAAAAGGAAATGCTAACTGCAAGGCCTTCTACTTCTATTGAGTTGAAAATAATTACATGCTTCCTTTTCTCTCTCTTTCTATTTTCCTTTTACTAATGTCCGCTTTTAGGGAGAATAGGAGGAAGGTGATTGTGGAGATTAAATTTCTCTCCATGATCCTGCGACAGCTTTAGGGATCATTAAAAAATAATAAGCATGACGAATAGGTGTAGAAAATATCAATTGCAATCAGCTTCCCTCTTGTGGTAAGTTTTTTAACCTTACTTTCTCTTTTTTTAACGTAGGGGGAGGTCTGTTCAAAATGGAGAAATGAAGTGAATAAAACATGGATACCACATAAGGATTAAGGGAGGAGAACACTATTACAATCTTCATGCAGATAAGCTATTCCACGAGCTGCGCCAACAGCAATTTTAACACGTGTTGTCCAATTCATGACAGGCCTCCCTTGTGCTGTAAATTGCAAGTATCAACAGCTAGCATTAGTGACCACACATAACAAATGAAATAATTAAATCTACAAATGTTAAGTTTACCATGAAGATGGAAGTAAAGGGTATTATTGGGAACATAGTCATAAACAAGGAGGCGATTCTTCTCTGAAATGCAATAACCTACAAGTGAAACCAAATGACGATGGTGTATCCGACTAATGATTTCAACTTCAGCTCTGAATTCTCGTTCCCCCTGGCTCCCACCAATATTTAGCTGCTTTACTGCTACATATCTTCCATCTGCTAGATATCCTTTGTATACAGAACCAAATCCACCCTTCCCTAATACATTCTGTGCTGAAAAATCGCTCGTGGCCTCAACTAGTTCTTGATAAGTAAACCATGTCTTTGAACTGCTGAATCCACAAGGGTCCCCTGGAGAACCGAGGAAATTGGAGCCAGTTCCATTTATCTCAACTGTTGATTCCTCGACCTTCAATAAAGCAGACTCTGTACACAACTTTCACATCTTCTAAGAATTCACTTGAAAGGTCTCAACTACCAATAGTACATTGATCTTTCTTGCAACACTGAATAACAAACTGAAAGGAATTATTTGATAGTTTCTGAAAATTTACCTGATTTTGGAGTGGAGCACACAGAGATTGTCTTGACATTACCAATATTATAGCCAGAATTCTTCTTCTTTCGCTTCCGTATACACCATCCAGCTGCTGCGATAAGACCGACCAATAGAAGAACAAGTACGATGCCGATGGAAACTGTCCCTGCAGTACCATTGCCACTACCACCAGCAGACTTTGAGCTTTCTGCTGGATGGTTTCCAGAACTATGGTTACTAGCATCACCTGAAGGAACTGGTAATGAAGGAGGAGTAAGAGAAGGTTGTGTACCATTAAAGGATGGAGGTGGTGATAGTTGTATCACCAATGTTGGAGGTGATGAGTCTGAAGGGGAATCAGAAGATGGTGAGGTACTGGGAGGTAATGTAGCTGGTGAAGGTGGTGAATCTTTAGGAGGGCCTGAGGCTGGGGAAGGAGGCGGATTTTCTGATGGCTTAGATGTTGGGGATGGAGGTGAATTTGAAGGTGAGTTGGAAGAAGATGGTGAAGGCGGTGAAGGTGGTGAAGGGGGTGAAGGGGGTGAAGGTGATGAACCTTTTGGAGGTTCAGGAGATTGTGGTGGAGATGAATTTGAGGGTGCTTTTGGAGCTGGAGGAGGTTCTGGATTCTGTACGGGTGGCGGAGGTGACAATGTAGGGGGAGGTGATGGAGGTGAACTTGCAGGAGGAGGAGGAGTCGGTACAGGTGGAGGTGAGACAGGTGGTGGATCAGGCTCGGGAGGTGGTGGTGAATTAGGTGGCGGACTAGACGGTGGAGGTGGTGGCGAACTAGGAGGCGGAGTAGAAGATGGAGGTGGCGGTGAACTAGCTGGCGGAGTAGAAGATGGAGGTGGTGATGAGCTAGCCGGTGGGCCAGAAGGTGTAGGTGGAGGACTAAAGGTTGGAGGTGAGACATCGGTTGGAGGAGTAGATGCTTCAGGAGGTGGTGGAGAAGCCATTAGTGGTCAATGTTGGTGATAAGGCTAGAAGAGGCTATGTTACATTTGTTGGAGGACAGTAGCTTCCGGCATGAAGATGTTGCATTTGTTGGAGGGGATTTTGCGGGTAAGGATGGAGGAGAGGTCACAAACAATGCAGTGAACTGAAGGCAGTTAGTGGAATTCCAAAGTCTATAACTTGGAGGTGGAGAAATGGTTTAAACATCTCACCACCAACAAAACTAGCTACATGTACTACAGTTCTTATACAATTTCAAAGTTTTCAAACATCAATGAAAGAACATCCATTCCACCAAGAATTCCAAGTAAAGTGCAGGCGTCCTGAACTTAGCAATAAACTGCTTCCTCTTATTCCAAGATTTTATCCACAACATCCAAATTCGTCAACCAATTCACTCAAACCATACAGACAGCAATTTCACTCCACACCCAAGTTAAACACCTAGGATTTCAACACAACAAAAGGTTTAAGCTTTCGCGTGAAATCAAATCCTGGCCACTACCCAGAATTCAGTTTCAGGTCTAAAGCAGAATCCAGCTGACAAATTTCTCCTTTAGCTAATTCACAAGGACAATCCCTCACACACAGCACAGACCCTTATATCAGAGTAAAAAATCAATCTTGTAAAGAAGGCAGTAAGTAAACCATATCCACAACCAGACACCCAAATCAAGAAAAGACAGAGAAAATCCAAGATTTTGTCCTTGCAATGTAGACTTTTACCCTTATAAAGCAAGTAAAATGAAGAATTAACCCTTTCTAAGGAAACCCCACTACAAGATAGGACCATAAAAGTAAATCAATTGTGAGAATATCCACAAAGCATTACCTATTTATTTCCATGCAACAGGCATGATCAAAAGTTGGTGAATTGCAATTTTGCAGCTAATGCTCACCGTAATGAATCAAAAAGGAGGCATCTTTTTGTAAACCTGGGAAGCTCATATCAATGAACAAGGAAAATTGGGTCCCCCCAAATCCAATCTATAGGGCACAACAGTGAGAACGACCCCCTAATAAGAACATAAAACTTTACAATTCAGTTATGTGCGTGTATTGTATATGATGTACATGAGGAATATTTGTTTTTTTACAATAATAATGTCGTAGTCATATGATGATCATAGGTTTATGAAGATTGAATTAGGTGTTTCGTTACAACGTCACAATCAGTGGGATTGGGCGATGGTTGCGCAACGTTGCTGCGAATGCAAACAATCACAAGGCCCCATTTCTTCTATTCTTTTTTCCACCTCTTCCCCATTATTTTTTAAAATTTACCAGTTGAGTACGTTCTAATGTATAAGGAGTTTTTGATGGAAATTATATATTTATAAATGTTTTACTTGAATACTAACTTCATCCCTTTAATATTTTATAATTATGATATAATTCGTAGATACCTTTTAATTTGTTCTGAACTTTCGACTACACGCTAAAACTTAGGTGATTTGCGCAAATAGGATCATTTTAGATCTCTATTAGTCTCCACGTTACACACCCAAAATAAAAAAATTACACTTGTAACAAGTTATGTCCTTAGGCTATCTCCAAGGCTAGCATCATTTTTTTACACCAAATCTTCTCTCTCTTCTATATTATATTATTATCTTCTATTTATTTTTCATTTTTTATTTCCTTCAAACTAATACTATCTTTTTTCTTTTTTCCATATTCATTATATATAATTCACATTCACCACTTATATAATCATTTATTACAAAATTATTTTAAAGGATAAATTAATTAAAAGTAAAATCATTGATAAAAGATAATTAAATAAATATTACATCATAGTCAAATTTAATTTAAGTACCACATAAATATCTAAGTTTCGCCTCTATTCTCCCCATAAATGCTCGATTAATGCATTACGAAGTGCGGAATGCGCATCTTTATCCTTAGTTATTTTGTGTCGAGCTAAAAATTATTCAAATCGGTGATCTTAGCAACATTAGATATCTTACGTTTGCAAGTTTTTAATTTTAAATAATGGTTATATTTTTTTTATATAATTATAATAATAATAAAATTACTCATAATTTTATATAAATATAATATATACAAAAATTAATATATCAAAAAATAGGATATAAAATTAAAATTATAAAGATCTTAATATAAAAATTAATTATATATACACAATATATGATAAATTAAAAGTCCAAAAAATAAAATAAATAAAATAATATTAAACCAAATTTAGAGTGATGAATAGTGGTGCACCAATTTTGGTGCAACACTATTCATGCTCTATAATAGTGCAAGAACTAGTGTTGCATTTGAGCAAAAAAAAACCATTTCTTGCACAAAATTTGGATTTGGTGCAAGAAATAGAGTAATCTTGGAGATGGTGTTATAGTTTACATGTCTCGTAGAAGGCAATGACTCTCTCATATTCTAGTTTTTGGTTCGTTACGCCTTGATCGGTCATTCTAAATGTTTGCATTTCATTCGGCTGTTTGAAGTCTTGAGTAGCTTAAGATGATATATTATAACTTGTGAGAATCGTCGGTTTTGATTTTCAGGTGCCTCGGGATGGATTTGGAAGAATGAATCTCATGTTATAAGCTTTAAGATAGAAGAGGTGACCAAGCTTGACTTTCATGTATTTGACCTCGGATTGGAGTTTTGATGGTTCTGTTAGGTATGGATAGTAATTTTGGACTTGGGCGTATGCATGGATTTGCATTTGGATGTTTGTAGAAGGTTTCAGCACAATTTTGAAAGTTGGCAATTTGGAGTTTTGGAATGTTCATAAGTTTGATGGGGAGTTGACTTTGATGAATAGGTTCGCATTGTTATTCTGGGAGTTGGAATAGGTTCGTTACGTCGTTTGAAACTTGAGTGCATAATTTGAGGTCATTCCGAGTTGATTTGATATGGTTCGGCACGAGTTTTGAAAGTTAAAATTTCAAAGTTTATTAAGTTCGTTTTGAGGTGCGATTTGTGGTTTTGATGTGGTTATGTGTGATTTCAGGCCTCGAGTAGGTTTGTGTCATATTTTGAGACTTGTTTGTATGGTCGGACAGGGTTCTGAGGGGCTAAGGTATGTTCGACGGGTTTCATACCATTTTGGACATGTTAGTTCTACTGGTTTCTGCTAGTTCTGGTCTTCTTCGTGTTCGTAAAGGTTGAGTCGCAATCGCATAGTGCAATGAGGGGTTGTTTGATATTTGTTCTTCGCGTTCGTGCTTCAGAGATTGCGTTCGCACTGGTTGAGGCTTTAAGTCTTCATGTTCGCGACCATGACTATGCGTACGCGTAGTGTTGAGCGGGGTTGGTCAGTCTTGATGTGTTCTTCATTGCGTTCGCGATAGTTTGACCGTGGAGGTCTGGCAGTGCGCTTTTTCATGTTCGTGAGGGCATTTTTGCGAACACGTATAGTAAAGTGTGGCAGTGTGAGTTTGTGCTTTGCGAACGCGAGGCTTATTCCGCGTTCGCGAAGGGTACCCCTGGGCAGTGTATATAAGTACTCTATTTCGGACCCTTGAGTTATTTTATCACATTTTGAGCTGGCTAGCTCGAATTTGGGCAAATTTGGAGAAAAAGGCGATTTTCGCCATATATATTAGGGTAAGTATTTTCTACTCGATTTTGATTATACTTCATGAATCTATCTTTGATTTTGGTATTTGTATTAAGAATTTTAAAGAGAAATTAGGGATTTTTGTCTAAACTTTCCTAAGGTGAATTTTTGAGTTTGAACATCGATTCGGAGTCGGATTATGGTGGACATGTAATTGAATGGGTTGTCAAATTTTTGTCAGGTTCTGAGTGTTGATACCCAATTTTCCCTACATATTTTTTACACTCAAAATATTCTTAAAATAGCATGTACATGCATATATAAGAATGCCCAAAATTTTTGGTATTTTTTTTTTATTTTAAAAGATTTTAAATTAATTTATTGTCTATTTTTACATCCCAAACTAGCATTTTTGGTGAATAATTTTTTTTGTTCTCATATTTATATTAAGATATATTTAAGATAATTTTTTTGCGTATTTTTATACATTTGTTTGGTATTTTCAAGATAAATTGCATATAATTGTAATTATAACCTATTTTACAATTAACAACATTTTATAATCATAAAATCACTTTTAGTATTTTTACATTAATATTTATATGTTATTAATTAGTCCAGTACATTTAATTTATTTTCAAATCATTTTTTACTATTTTATAAAAATAATAAAAGGTGAAAATTGGCTATTTAACAAATAGCCCCATTTGCATTTCAATTATAGCCCCAATTTAATCCCACTCCATCAGATTGTAATTAAACCCAAATGGCCCAATACCCCATCTGAACCAACCCAGCCCAATCCTTGATTGACCCGGTCCACTCTCGTTTTAATCCGAGCTGTTGATCAAATGAGATCAATGACCCAGATTTAGTTGCCTTAATTAAACCCTCACCTACCCCCTTTCCCCCGTCTCATTTTCGAGACTCCTCATCTCTCTCTATCTCTCATTCTCTCTCTATCTATCTGGTACTCTCCCCTCCGACAAGGTCTGTTCACCTTCTCCGACCAGTTCTCTCACCGGAACCTATGGCTCCTCACTACCTCTTGGTCATCTACCCACCTCTCAACCACTCAGTGATATCCTAGGCTCCTCAGATGAACCTGGAGCGGTT
Source organism: Nicotiana glauca (assembly GCA_026770625.1). Classification (NCBI taxonomy): domain Eukaryota; kingdom Viridiplantae; phylum Streptophyta; class Magnoliopsida; order Solanales; family Solanaceae; genus Nicotiana; species Nicotiana glauca. The sequence continues at coordinate 84,779 of MU714397.1, forward strand.
CACTCACCCCCTATGGGTCTCTTGCAATCTTCCGGCCAATCCCCGGCCGTTTGAGTAAGTTTGCAGTATCTCCGGCTAAATCTATGTCGTTCATGAGTGTTGCCCTCTTTTATGGGTTCCACGAAACCCTAGTTCTCTATATTCTAGGTTTTCTTTTAAGATCCGTTCTATATTTACGATTCTATGAAGTTTCATCGTGTTTTTCTCCGAAAAAATTATGTTTTTAACAATTTCAAGAACTAGGGTTTCTCGACCAAGTTCTCGAAATAGTTCTTTGATTTTTAAAATGCTTATACTTTGTTTAATCGATTGTTTTATGCTTTCTTGTTGCCTTGATTGTTATGCTGAAACCCCAATTTTAGGTTAACCCTTATTGTGTGTATCCTTTTTTTTTACCTAATTGTGTGCATTCATGTGTTCTCCATGACTCCTGTTTAATTCGCTACTATGACCTTTTTCATGTTCATTTCTATGAACATCTCTTCCTGTTAACCATGTGACTACTATTTAAATGCTCAATAATTCCGACTCTTACCCTACTGGCTATTTATTTGATGATTTGTGCTGATCCTCTTGTGTAAAAATCTCATGCTTGTGATGCTTTCCTTAAAAATACGATCTTGTGTATTCCTTATGCAATTCTGTACCAATTTTGAATTATTTCTATATTTATGTGATTCTTTCCTTAATTACTTTGGATTCCCTGGGATTACGATTTGATCTGGGATCCCTTTGGTTGATTCTCGAACTGATACCCTATTTTTTTACACGGTTATTTCAACTTTTCCTTAATTATCCACTATGTATTTGGCCTTGATTATGCACTATGTGATTCCTTGCCTTAATTAGCCTTGCTGAAGTGATTTCTTTCCTTATTCTACCTTGACTCACTATTTGAACTAGACTCTTTAACTAAAGGAGTCCAGTTGTCTTAATTGACACTAATTGATTATTATTTCCATGTTTGTGCACTCTTTGCCCATGTACTATTTGTTTTCAAAACTATATAAAGACCTGTCTTCCCTCTTCACACACACACTGAGATTCACACGAAAAGACACTGACACAAATTGCCTTTGAAATCACTGATCACATAAACATACCCAAGACTAAGTAGTCTCTACTGCTCTTGTGATTTTGCATACTACTGCTGCTCTCATCCTGCATATTACTGTCATGTAGCTGTTTTTCTTGTCCTGCATACTGCTACTGCTGTGTTATCTCCAGCACTTTGCTATCCCCTAGTCTCTAACTGGTATGTTTTGCTATTTAGCTTTGTAGCATCTACACAACATGCTCCAGTTTTTGCTTACTTATTTACCGTTCCTTATGTGTTTCATCCTTGGGTTCCATTGCTTATCATGTAACTAGCTTAAGTCTGAATGTGTGTCTTATTTTCCATATGGTTCCTTGTGATTATGTCATTACTATACCCATTCCCTCCCTTTCTTTGAGTTTGATATATCTCCAGTTCCTTCTGAAACTTTAGTCCTTATGTGTTCATGATTTGCTGATCCTCACCCTGACCTGGTTGTTGTCACTATGCTCTCATTATGTGCTCAAACTTGCCTTTCCTGCTACTTGAGTGTTATGTAATCCTAACCCTATTAATCTGTGCTATTATTGTGACAACTATGTGGTAATTATGTGATAACTATAACTCTATCTAAGTGCTAATATCAAAGTTATCTGTCCCCAATCCCTTACCCCTTTTGTGTTTGCTCTTTCATGAGTTCTTACCTGCTGGTTGTCGTTGTATTGCTTCTCTCTGTGATAAAACTATTTTACCAAAATCTTTCATCATTTTCTGAAATCATCTTTTCAAAGCTGTTGTCTCAATTACTCTTTTCAAATATGAAATTCTCTTTAAAACTCTTCTTCCTGTATTTCACACTATTCTTAGACTCTAGGCTCTGCCCCCTTCGAGTGAGCACTACCTTGGGGACCTCTGAGTACCCATTGAACTCCGACACTCAAGGCTGGCCTTCTACACTGCACTTACTCATTCTTGGCTAGGGTGCCTAGGTTTGAGCACTGTCCAGGATCTTCTGAGATCCTTAGAGACTATGACACACTTGGGTTGTAAGGCCATGGCATATGACAAGTGGATCTGGTACTTTGGGCCTACTGTTAGTCTTTCTATAGTATAGCTTCTTGATTTTTCTTTTATTTAGTTGTGTAATTCAGCAATTTTGGTCTGTAATAACTATTTGTAAAACACTTCAGGGCTGGATAGTGAAAAGGTGGGGATGATTCATGCTTAGCATAATTTTGGGTAGAAAACATGCTTTAGGATTTACTTCACCTCTGTGCGCAATAGAGATCCTGCATAGGACATGTTTGCATTAGATATCATGTTTCCTTAGGTCTATTCATGTATGCATATCATCACATCCGTGTTCATTTAAGGATCCACGTTAGATATTAATGACGTTAACTACATGCTTCATCAGAAATAGCGCTAAGTAACTTCTTCTTTTGAAATAATACTATCTCCGCATGCATAACTCACATGTAGATATCCTGTTCTTAGGTGTACTATCAGATCTATTTTCAACATGTCTACCTTTTTTTTTTAAAATTTGGGCTAAGTACTCAATAAAATGCCTAGGCAAACCTTAGGCCTAACATTTGCTAAAATCAATCAAAAACTAAACTCGATTAGTTATACACCGCCTGGTCAAAACAAAAACTGGATTTTCAAACTAATCAGTCATATTTCTGGAGTTCATTAAGACTTGCTGTTTTCCACTATTTTCACATCTAGAATTCATGTTGAGGTTCTGAATCTGAGACCTTTATTGTTGTTTGAAATGTGTTATTTACATGACTTATTTGTGGAGGGATATTTGAGTTATCTAACTATTTATGTGTACCCCATCTATGCAAGTCCTAATTGTTTCTCTACTTGTCGTTTAGGATTTTATTCTTTAAAACCTAGGGGTCTAGCCTAGTACTCACCTTATAGGATTAGCAGTCCTAAACACCCTCCGGGACTTATAGGACAGGACGGGTAATAGCACGTAATAAGCCTCGTGACCAACTCACGCGTTTTCAAACTAACCTTTATGGGGTGGGAGGGTAGAGTATGGATATGATGACCACGCGATAACACCATGCGTATAAACGGTTACCGGATATTGTGTGGGGTGATCCATATTATGTATAAACCTAGGATTCCCCTCCCTTTATGTGTTTTCTTACTTGTTTTCTCTATAAGTTATTTAAATCCTTTTTTTTTCTTCACGAAATCCTGCATTATCTTTTTCTCAAATGAGTTTAAACTTGTGTGCAAGCCCCTTTATTTGAGCCCTAATTGCTTATTTGTAAATTCACAATTGTAACATAGCCGGGAACTACACTAGTGGATCTTGAGGGGTGCCTAACACCTTCCTCTCGAGATTATTTCTAGCCCTTACCCGAACTCTAATTTTCAAACTCAAAACGCTTAGTGTCCCAATGCACTTAATCATTAGGTGGCGACTCTTCAATTCCAAAAACCCAATTTCCAAACGGGAATAGAGTTGTCTTCTCGAATGTCATAAACCTGATTTCGTAAGAAAAAGGGGGCCTCGATAGCGTGGCGACTCTGCTGGGGATTTCTTTAGGGTTTTACCACTTCATGTTATATGCGACTTTATTGCTATTTTTTAATCTTTTATTGCTTTATTTAATGTCTTTATTCGAAACTAACTTGGTTTTTTGTTTCTTTTTCTTTACTGCTTTCATTTATTACTTTCCTTCAATGCCGTTGTAATTTTCAAGCAATTATTGTAATAATTATGAACGTGAAAATATGTGACAATTTGTTTCATTCTTGTAATTGCATCTTCAACATCATATTCCACTCGTGCCAAACAAATACCATAGAAACGCTTGATGAGTTGTTGCACTCTTTCGATATTATTAACCCATAAATTTGGTAAAGGCATATTTGTGGTAAAACCAGTTGATCAGTAGTGCAGTCGACGGTTCCACGCCTTTCTCTCTTGAGTTGTCCGCTCAAGGATACCGGTCTAATACCCCATAGAAACCTTATTCTATTTAACTGTGCATGCATCATGGTCAAACCTAGCCGAGTCAGTTATGTTGTCTGCATAATGACTCTTTAAGATAGCCTTGTCCAAAGTCCACCGGTTTTCCTTGAAACCCAAACGGACACCACCACGTTTTGTGCATTCATTTGGAGAGCTAAATGCCACTTATGCTAATTATTGATTCAAATAGTCGAGTCCGACGGGGTAAGGGTCTAACCCTTTTGTTTTTCAGGAGATAGATGACAAAGTTCCCGACTTCGGTATGGTCAACATACCCTCACTCTTGCTGACCTGGTGGAGGAACCTCCCATCAAGTAACCAAATCAGCGAATGGAAAGAGAGAGCCACCAGGGCTAGTGAGAAGTTGGAATATTTGGAATACAGTCTGCTGGAGTTGGAAGGGAAAGTGAGGAAAAGAGTTACTGACTGTCAAAACGTTGAGAAAGGCGAAGGAGAACGACTGGCGAAGGCATTTTTACTGGAAAATCTGTGCGAGCTGTAGGGGTCAGCCAGTAGCCGATCATCCCAGAGACATGGTTCAAGGAGGTGGGGCCCAAACCCGGTGTTATGCTTTGCCAGCCAGGCCAGAGGCTGAATCTTCAGATGCTGTTATTATATGTACTATTTTGGTCTGTGATAGGGATGCTTCAGTGCTATTTGACCCTGGGTTTACGTATTTATATGTGTCGTCTTATTTTGCACCTTACCTGGCTATGCCCAGTGATGCTTTGGGTATCCTGTTTATGTATCTATATCGGTGGGTGATTCTATAGTGGTCGACCGAGTTCATCGTTCCTGTGTGGTAGTGTTTGAGGGTCTTAAAACCCGTGTTGATTTATTGCTTTTAGACATGGTGGATTTCGACGTTATATTAGGGATGGATTGGTTGTTCCCGTATCATGCTATCTTGGATTGTCACGCCAAGACCGTGACCTTGGCTTTGCCAGATTTGCCCCGATTGGAGTGGAAAGGGACCCCGGGACATGCCACCCACAATGTTATTTCATATGTAAAGTCTCGACGCATGGTCGAGAAGGGGTGTTTAGCTTATCTGGCGCATGTTCACGATTCCAGCACAAATGTTCCTTCTATTGACTCTGTTCCTATTGTTCGGGAGTTCCCCGAGGTTTTTCCTTCAGACCTACCGGGTATGCCACCCGGCAGGGATATTGATTTCTCTATTGATCTGGCCCCAGGCACGCAGCCCATTTCTATTCCACCGTATGGTATGGCCCCACCAGAGTTGAAGGAGTTAAAGGACCAGTTGCAAGATTGGCTAGAGAAGGGTTTTATCAGGCCTCCTTGGGGTGCGCCAGTGTTATTTGTGAAGAAAAAGGATGGATCAATGAGGATGTGCATTGATTACCGACAGTTGAACAAGTTGACGATAAAGAACAAGTATCCACTGCCGAGGATTGATGATTTGTTTGACCAGCTTCAGGGTGCAAAGGTGTTTTCAAAGATAAACTTGAGGTTGAGCTACCATCAGCTGAGGATTTGGGCGTATGATGTCCCTAAGACAGCATTCCGTACTCGGTATGGGCATTATGAGTTTCTGGTCATGTCATTTGGGCTGAACAATGCCCCAGCAGCATTTATGGAGTTGATGAACCGAGTGTTCAAACCTTACTTGGACTTGTTCGTGATAGTCTTTATTGATGATTTTCTGGTGTACTCCCGCAGCCAGGAGGAGCACGAGCAGCACCTCAGAGTGGTTCTTCAGACTCTGAAGGATAGTCAGTTGTATGCTAAGTTCTCGAAGTGCGAGTTCTGGTTAAGTTCGGTTGCATTTCTAGGTCATGTTGTATCAGCAGAGGGTATTCAGGAAGACCCGAAGAAGATTGAGGAAGTTAAGAACTGGATTCGACCAGCATCAGCTACTGAGATTCGGAGTTTCTTGGGGTTAGCAGATTATTACCGCCGGTTCGTAGAGGGATTTTCATCCATAGTAGCCCCGATGACCAGTTTGACCCAGAAGGGTGCCCAGTTCAGATGGTCAGACGAGTGTGAGGAGAGCTTTCAAAAGCTCAAGACAGCTCTGAGTACGGCACCGATATTGGTTTTGCCCACAGGCTCAGGACCCTATACAGTTTATTGTGATGCTTCCCGTATTGGGCTTGGTGCAGTATTGATGCAGGATGGCAGAGTCATTGCTTATGCGTGGAGGCAATTGAAGATCCACGAGAAGAATTATCCGGTTCATGATCTAGAGTTGGCAGCCATTGTTCATGCTTTGAAGATTTGGAGGCATTA